>JAWWMP010000002.1:1021103-1044877 GCA_035047865.1 Dendrocincla tyrannina
ACAAGGCATGGAGGGACAGGACACAGGGAATGGCTTCCCAGTGCCAGAGGGCAGGGATGGGTGGGATATTGGGAAGGGATTCTTGGCTGGGAGGGTGGGCAGGGACTGGGATAGGCTGTCCAGAGAGGCTGGGGCTGCCCCATCCCTGGAAGTGTCCAAGGCCAGACTGGACAGGGCTTGAAGCAACCTGGGCAGGTGGGAGGTGTCCCTGCCCATGGCAGGGGTTGGACCCTTCCAACCCAAGCCATTCTGTGATTCTATGATTTTATGATCAATTCACAAATCAGAGCTAACCATAAGAGTATCTTCCTTGCTTTGGAGAAGCAAGTCTCGCTAATGCAAGTCTGACAACCTCTCCAACCCCAACTCACTCATTGCCAAGGTGATAAATGCACAAGTGCTGATTTTTTCAGCAGGGCATTTCCACCCACTGTGAGGCACACCTTGAGTATCCTACTGACTTTCACTCTCTGTCCCAGCACTGAGATGTTCTTCACTGCAGGGAACCCTGCTTCGTCCCTCACAGAAAGCCAAGCTGTGAGCAAGCAGACAAGCGTGGACTAAACCCCAGAACAAGCTCCTCAATAACCCCCTGTACAGACCATGATGTCAGACCTCCACCCATGTCACAACCCGATTTTTGATTGCAGCTGCCCTTCTGTACCATCTGATACCCTGCAGGTGCCTTTCTTCACTGAACTTCCTTTGGGGTGCCAGGAGGTCTGGGGGGGTCACAGATGTGCATTTCAGCCATGCCCACGACCACCACTGTCACGGGGATCATCTTCCCTCTCAGCACTTTGCACTCAATCCGTTTTTCTCACCACAAATTAACACAGCATCTTACAGGCATGTTTGGAACCTGCCACCCAGGCAGTCAATTCCATCTTCATCAGCACAACCACACAGTACTTCTCTTATCTCCCCCAGGCAACTGGTCTTTACATTTTTCTCCCCTTGCATGTTTCTGGTTTCCACTTTTTCCAGCCCAATCAACATTTCATTTGGTCCACTGGTTAGAACAAATCCTATCCTCACTCACATCATTCCTGTACTCTCCAACTTCACCCACTTGCGGATTATCTCTGAATTTAAAACTCTTGTATACAGTAAACCCTGCCTAAGAAACTAAAACAACCCACAAGACTTTTAAAAAACAATAAATAAAGCACAACCTGAAAGCACCACAAGTGCTTAACTCATTACATGTGTATCAGATGAAAATCACTACTATGTAACAGACCTGAAATAATAACTCAGTGGCTAATTAGACTTAAAAGCAAACCAATATAACATAGTGAAGTGCAGAAAGGATGATGACACCTTGATGACAAGCTGATCAAAAGGCCCTGAACAAAAAACTGACCTGGAACTCTGTAACCTGGAGCTCTACATGAGGCAGCACCCATGCAGTTTTCCCATCTCAGCCCTTTTCACCCTTCTCTAGTCCAGTTTTCACCATTTTCCTGATTCAAGAACTAACAACACATAAATTACTGGAAGTGAATTTTTTTGGTGTCTGGGGTCAAATTGACTTTTAAAAGCAGAGCGGACAATGCAGTCTGAAATCACTGAATCTACTGCAGAAGAAGTTTTAATGACACAAAATGGCATGATCCTGGATTTGAAAAGGAAGGAAACATTCAGTAATAACATAGCAATTGTGCAGCATTATAAAGAAAGCATACAGGAAGTCCTAAAATACACATGTTGTCCATGCATTTTGAGAAAACAGGAGAAAATAGTCTGAACATCTATTTATACTCTTCAAATTACCACATTATCAAATCAGAACAGTACCTTAGAATCTTCATGAAATCTAAATGTTTTTGAGACAGAAAAGGTCAAGGCCTTAAAATTCTCATAATAAACAAAGTTGAAAAAAAAGTCACAGGAAAATTTGAATTTAGACAGGCATAGATCATTAAAAAGACCCGAGAGATGCAGTCAAAAGAGAGCAGTCAAACAATCTTTAATAAGTACAGTCTGACAAGCAAGAAACCAAAGGAGAACTTTTCTTCATCAAAAGCAAAAAAAAATACTCCATTCTAGTGACCTAAAATTTCTGGTGTGTGCCTGGTATGTTTTATATTTTCCCCAGTTCATTAATTATTTGATTTAAATAATCCAGTTATTTCTCATCCAGATTTACTTGCCTAAGTAACTTGCATGTGCATATTAATTGATCCGTTTAGAGCACAACCCTTCAGATGACAGCTGTTGAACCACCCATCTTGGATACATGCACTTTGAGTGTGTTTAAACCTTGGCAATCCGCGGCAACTGCAACAGCCTCCCTTAATCTGACCTTGACCTCCATCATTCAGCTCTGTTCACACCAACCATTTCTGTCTGCAGTAGGGCATGATTTTCCAGAACTGTTGTATCAAATAATAACTTTACTCAGAGCAGTAATTCTGACTTTAGCTCAATCTAAATCTTGCTGCCTGAGATGAGCAAGATGCAATTCAAGCTTTCTCAGCACAAACCATAATCCAAGCTGGCACTGCACTGCGCCTGGTGATCTCTTACACGACATGATCGAGGCTGAAAGCATCACCAACAAAGCCTCCCCCCTGTGCAAGAGAGCACGAAGAGCTCGTGAGACCGTCCGAAGCCATAAGCGGGTAAATCACCTAATGCATGTATACATACATATACATACACACACAGCTCTACAGAGGCAGAGTGACAGCAGAAACGCTGCCCCAGCTGACTCAATACGCACGACTTGGCTCCTCTTGGTCACCACCCAAAGGGTTTCTTACCTGTGGCAAGTGCAACTGGAGCCCCTCGCTGGGAATGGGCTGGCGGGATGGGGTCTGGTCCAGCTGCATGTTAAACAAGGATGCCAGGGCCGACTGAGCCGCCCGAGCCTTTGCCAGCTTCTTGTTCCTGCCCGAGCCTTCAAACGTCTCACCGTCCACGGCCACGGCCATGACAAAGTTCTTGGCATGGCTCTCTCCGCTCTCCGAGAGGAACTCGTACTTGAGCCCCGGCCGCAGCTCGTTGAGGATCATGACAGGGTTCTTCCCACTGGCAGTGGGGTAGGGGGACGGCGGGGGGAGAGGCGACTGGGACAGGCTGCTGGCCACAGCAGACGAGGGCAAACCATAGTCCCCACTGGAGCTAAAGGACCCGTCCCCGTTGGAGCCGAGGTAAAAGGAAGCATCGGAAGGGACCGGCGTTTCAAAGCCGTTGAAGAGGGTGTCGGGGAAGTCCGCTTGGTCGGACGTGAAGTCCGTGTTGACCGACAGAGTCCTCCCCATGGCCAGGTGGGCCTCCGAGGCATTGGGGAACTGGACGAAGGAGCGCAGAGCCTTCTCGGCCGCGTGAAGCTTGGCCTTCTTCTTTGTCGGGCCGGAGCCCTCGAACACCTGCCCGTTGACTTCGACAGCCATGACGAACATGGGGGCGTGCACCGGCCCCGTCTGCGAGAGCAGTCTGTACTGTAACCCGGGTTTAATCTCATTCAGTTGCATCAGGGCGTTCTTGGGCAGAACGGGGCCGGGCGTTTTCTTCCTCTTCTTGGGGCGGAACTTGGAATGGCCATTGTTGCCCTCCTCCAAGGGTCTCTTCCTGCCGCCGCCGCCGCCGCCGTTGGAGAGCTGCGCCCCCTCCCCGGGCCCTGCCCCACCGCTGTCTTTGGGGGGAACGTTGTCCACGTTGCGGTTTTCTTTAATGTCGGTGCTGCTCGAACCTGCGGTGCCCAGAAAGAGTAACTTACAATGCCTTCGGTGCAGGATCTTGTAAATGCAAAATTTATAGATTCCTTTATCTCTCTTTGTAACTGGTTAAGTGATGTGTGCTCACAGGTTAAACAGCTTTGCAATACAACCATGGCTAATAATAATAATAATAATGTAACACAATCTCCCAATAATTCAAGACAAAACACGCTCAATGATCTTCAAACTACACATCTGATACAATCAGATAGCAAACAGCTTCTGATTTTTTCATTTAAATTATGCTGGAACAAAATGTTTACTTGTAGGTTACATTTAGCCCGATAAATGCTTTAAATCAGAACTATAAGCTATTATTAGCACATGCCCATAAAACAAACAACTACCACTAGAAGAGTAAAAATGGATGCCTAAGATCAGATCTCAGAGACAGGTATTTAATTCTATTTAATTCTTATTTTAGTCATGTTACTTTTTTTTCTCAGTGATTTTTAGTTGCTCAAATTGGAAAATTACATAAATAAAACCTGAGCAATAAAAAATGAGGCTGCTCTTTGGTAGGTACCATGACTGAAGAGTGTGCGAATACTTTTGTTTCTCTTCAGCTATTCCATATTTTCTGAATTCAATTCTTTTTTTATGCCTTTGCTAAACATTCGTTTCATCTCATCCCAATGTGCTCAGGAACTACAGCTCTCCACTCTGCCAGCATGACCACAAGACCACTTTATATATTTCCTTATAGCCTTCTCTTTAAAAAAATCTTATTTACAAGCATAATTCCTTGCCAAGGAAACTGCTGTCACAGTTACAAACTCCAAAATCATTATAAAGATCCTCTCTTAAGGCTATGCAGAGGAGAAGTGGGACAAAAAAACCTGCACATTCACAATGATAGTATTTTAATTGGGTGGGGGGAAGTCAATGAAATATTAATGTAATGATTTATTTTCAAAAGTAGAAAGTAAGGGTAATGAGATGTCAGAGCTGTATTTAAGGAATTGAATTTGCTATAACTTCAAAGACCTCATTTTTACCCTGCTAAAGAAACTGATTATTTGTGCCTTCAATAGGCATTTGTGAATAAAAAGGCACATTTAGAAGGTCAAGTATTTCTAACTCTTCTGTTCCAAAACTTCAGAATCTCTCCCTTCCATCTCCACTGATGGCAGGTGATAAATATTAACCGCAATGAGAGCAAGCCAAGGTGGCAGGTCTCGTTCAGAGTGCCAAACGGCAGGCACGCTGTCAGCCTTCCCTCGGAATCCCTGCCATGCACACATCACTTCGCCCAGGTTACAAAGCTGATGGAATGGTTACTAAATTTTCATTTATAACATCCTCCAGCAAAAGCTCGATAGGTTACTCCTTTCGGTGCTCCAAGAGAAAGAAAAAGAAGAAGAAAAACAAAAGATGAAAGGAAAAAGCCAAAATAGGAACACATTCTGTTAAATCACAGTAGCACAACAGAGAATTGTACAGTACTGAACATGCAATTAATTCAAGTAAATTCAGTCAAGAATTGAAACACTGAGTTTTCTGAAGCCTTTCATTGCTAGAAATCTGCTAAATTTAATCAAGTATCTCTTGTTCAGCCACAAACCTATTGCCTGCAGACTGTGGGCTATAGGGCCAAAATTGTCAGCACACACTGTTCATGCAGATAATCCTCATATAAATAGGTATTTATGGTGGAGGAATCTAAAGACAATAGAGGGAATTTTTAAATCTTTCCTTACAGTGAGTTTCTTACCTGAAGCTGTAATTTCCAAAAACTACATCTCATCTAAAACATCATTTCTGGAACACTGCCCTTACTGGAGGCACCAGGAATTTCTTATCAATCAACATGATTTTTAGGCTGAACATACATCACTGAGTTAATGCTAATTAATGGTCTCGGGGTTTATCTTTCTTTTGATATGAAGACAACCAGCAGTGCCTGTGGAAACCACAGAAGGAAACCAGGAGCTGAACAGACTCCAGCTGAACATTAATAAAGAATTCTTGCAGGTGAGCACGGCAGCTGAAGGAACTCCTTAATCCATCCCACAACCCAGGCAGGAGAAATGACGCCCTGCCAGAGAGAGGAAGGGACTTGGAGGGAGCAGGAAGTAAAACTGCAGGCTTACCTTGCCTCATTAAGAGAGAGGGCAAGAAAACTACTCCTTGCCTGAGAACTACTGGGCTTGTCAGCTTTGAGAACCTGCGGGGTGGAAGAAACTAGGAGAGAAAGCAAGAGGGGAGCTGGCAGGAGTCAAACCTGGGAGCAGCACAGCAGGCAAGTGTCCCCATTGTGGAGCTGATCCAAATCCAAGCAGCTGGTGGAAAGGAAAAACTGTCTGTGCAAACCCAAAGGACCTGCGTTTGTTTCAAGCCACAGAGTCACCCGACAGCAAGAGAAAGTAACTCCTCCCCAGACTGAGGGTGAAGGTGTGCTTTGATCCTCTTCCTCAGACTGTCGTGCCCAGCAATGGTGAGGTCCCCTCATTCCCTTAGGGCTTGAGAAGGTCTGACAGATTAGTCAAAATGCAGCCTGTCCGAGTCAGAGAAGTCATCTCTAATGACTTTCATCCCATCCAGACACCAGTAACTCCTCCAGCCCAGCCTCTCCCTGCTGCTCAGAAACACTCCTCCCTTTTCCAGGCACCTCACCCTGAGAGAGAAGTTAAGGATGGCCCTCGTGGCTCATCCTCACCTTGCCCGGCTCCCCATCTGTGACAGGGCCACCACATCTCAACAGCAGGAGAGGGGATCATTCCAGGACATACCAAGAACACAGCCCTGAAGCTCTGGGCTGTCCCACACAGCACGGCACAGAGCCACCCATGCTTTTTCTGCCCCCCCAAAGTGTCTCATTGCTTTTACAGACCCAATAAACCTTTGGTATCCACAACTTCCTGGGCAAGGCTCTTTACAGCTTCGTTAGACACTGCATGAAAACATCTCCAGTTGCTTTCTTTGAACCTCCTCTTGCTGGTCTTAATGCACCTATTGGGTTTATTTGCTATTTTGTTCAATTCTAATATTAAACAACCCACGCTGTGCATGACTTTAGAGATCTCTAGCATTTCAACCTTCTTATCCCTCCTCTACCCTGCAAGCTATCCCTTGCCCTGAGGTCATGCCAGGCATGAATCACCACTCCCTGAATGTTCTAGAAACAGTTTAGATCATTGGAAAGTCCATCAGTCTGATTTGGTGACTGTGGTTATGTTTTGTGCTGCCAGCATCACAGCTAAAATCAGGCAGGAAGATGAGAACTCTAAATGCTAAAACACTGCTAGAAAGTATAAAACAGGAGAGAGCTGGCAGGACTAAAATAGCATCTGAATTACAGAATACCTCTCTACATTCAGTAGCAGATGCTCTTCACTGTTCTTTTTGCTTTTCAATTAAACTTTTGTGGGGCTTGACAAGTGACCATATGTTAACATTGTGTGTCTTGCCTCATGATGGTTGCACAGTCTTGGTGATCTCCTAACAGACCCAAAAATCCAGAGGTTTAAAATCAGCCTCATCCTAGATTTTCAGTGGACTTTAACCTCTGCATTTTCCAGCCTTAAAACAAGTTTTCAGGGAATGAATGCTTTAGAGAGCCCATAGAGGACCATCACATCTGCTGTGCATTTAATGCTTTAAAGCAGCATTAATACATTTGATGATTGAGATCCTGTTTTCTTAAACCTTTAGAGAACCCATGATTTAAAAGTTGGATGTTTTTCACGAGATTGGCTAAAATTATTTGGCAGCTTCACCTGGAGAACTGAGGGATGTCTGCGCAAGCTGCCTTAGTAAATATCATAGCTGACAGTGTCACTCCCCAACAATTTCAGTGGAAGGGAAGCCCTGTCCCCCAGATCGTGTCTGAGCTTACAAGCCCAAGGGCACTCAAAGCAGCAAAAAGGCACAGGAAATTTTCTGGCCAGTAAAGAAAAAAATCTTGTCAAGTGCACTGGTTTACTTTGGGTTTATTCCCCATAATTACAAAGTGTCTCCACTTAAGATGCTTTATCCATTGGGGAACTTCCCTTACCTGCCTGCTGAGAGCCAACATTCTCCCTGCTCTGTCTGATCTAGAGCACAGTTAATTAAATTTGGATGACTCTTAGCTGAACCAAAAAATGGTTCTAGCTACCCTTTACACTGCTTCTCTCATTTAGTGGCCTGGGGAAATTCTATATAAATCAGTTTTTCTTTTCATTAAAAAACTGCATGCTCTCTTCTGAGCATCTTTTAGAAAAAAGAGCAAAATCATCCAAGAGAAAGGTCAGGACAGCCACATGGTGGTGTCCCAAGTGTTCAGAATCCTGCAGACATACCAGCCATGCAAAGCAACAGCAAACAAATAAAAACATTCTAAATAACCATAAGTTCCCCCAGACCTCCTGTAACATCTTCTCTAGGACCAACGGGTAAAGGAGGAAGACTTAAAAGCTGAAGCCTGAAACACTGTGTTTTCTCAGGAGTATTAATCTGGCATCATCACTGTCTTACATTTCAGCTGAACCAAAACAGTTTTAATTCTGCTTTCTGCAGAGGAATTCAAGTTATGCAACCACAGGCTACAAAGACTGCATATGCCCACCTTCCTTTCCTTTGAGAAACTTTCCCCAAATGGAGTGACATAAAGTAATAAAAAAAATAACAGGCAACTTCTCACATGCCACTTCACAATTTTAAGATATAAAACTAAAGAGATAAAAAGTAAAAAAAAAAAGAAAAAAAAAAAAAAAAAAAATCATATATCTTTCCATAAATCAGAATTAAGAGCTTAAGAATTTAAACTTTGATTTCTCCCCCCCGGTGTGATGATTTAACACTTCAAATTCATGCTATTTGTGTGGGCTCGTGGACAAAGGAAGGACACCTTCTATTAACTGGGCTCAGCCAAAGGGACACAGAGATCTGACATCTCAAAACATACTTCTGGGAGACAACTGAAGTTACACAAATGCATTCCATGAAAGATTTTAACAATTCAATGGAGTCAGACTCCTGAAGAGATAGAAAATTCCATGAATGGCTTCCCATATTGATGAACTAAGACAGAAAAAACCCCAGGAGCAGAAAGAAAAGCAGTTTTGCTTAGGGCCACAGAATGCCCCTGTAAAGAGGTGATAATTCTCCAGCTCAGGAAGGCATTTTTGTTTCTGCTCAGCTGTACTCTTTATTGAGAAATGTTTAATGAAAAAAATTAATCTTATGTGAATTAAACAATTACACTTTAAGTCCTCCTTAGGGAGACCACTTTTAGAAACAGCTAAAGCTTCCATTTGAAGTCAGTTTTATTATACCAAGGGAAAGAAAGTGTTAGCAAGCATATTCCAGTCGAGTTCACTGTTTCACTCTAAGGAAAAAAGATGCATTCCAGTTCAGATAATACTTTTTGCTTTGTTTTGGGTTTGGTTTTTTCTGGTGGGGGAAGTTCATTTGGGGTTTGTTTGATCTATCTTCTTAATTTCCCCCTAATTCTTTCCTGTAACTCCTCCAGACTGAATTGGAACTCCTCTGCTCCTACATTGTTGGGTTTGTCACCTTTAGCCGCTGTTGCTCAGAGGAAAAATGAGCACATTTGTTATTTTAGCAATCATTTACAGTCAGGCACAGCACAGCAGCAACACAATTCTCTGATTCAGAAAAGACAAGACAGCTGAAAGGCAAATAAGAGTAAAACTATTTTGTAATGTCCTATTTCGAATACTTTTCTCCCCGGTTATCTGACCTGCATGACAGCCCAGTTACCAGTCTCACAGCACTTTGCTGCATCAAGATGATCACTTTTGGACTATTTTTGGGTTTTAAAGGCACTTGAATATTTCAGTAGCTCAGGGTTGGGACAATCAGCATCTAATGAGAATAATCAGCTCTTCCTGCTTTTCTTTTGCCTTTTCCTTTCTCCACTTCTGCCTTCCCTCCTTTATTTGATACTCTTCAACTTCATCCCCCTCACCCCACACCTCTGACTGGAACGAACCCTTGGCGTGGGCCCTACTGGTACCTCCCTTCTTCACTGCTGGTTCAGAACAGGGAAACAGTCTGTTTGATTAGTCAGTTGTTGCACGAAAAACATCAGATGTGAGGTATAATACAGAAGGTGTAACTAGATTAGCATATTTAAAACATTTTTAATGCAAAAAAGCTCCAATTCAGTCTCTATACCGTATTTTAAAGAATTGTCATTTCTGCATCCCAAGTTCCTCCATGGCTGTCCCTGTCAGAAATGATTACAGAGTTTATTACTATGTAAATAAACACATCTTACTCATGTTTTCTTCATCATCTACATCCATTGTGAAATACTTGTGCAGGTTTCTTGGCTGGCGGAGACTGCTTCTGTCTGGAAAACAGGGAGAGGGATATTTAAGCTTTAAGGTACCAGCTTACAAGGTAAAGCAGTGCAAGTCCTTTAAAAGCAGCAGCCTGGGCCCTGCTCTGCACTGGGCTGTTGGGTTAAACCCTGACCCAAGACCCTCCTAAAGCTGAGATGCTCATCAAGGACTGAAGGATGCAGCCCCCATCAGCCCTCAGTGGGTAATTTAAGTCCCTCCCACACGTGCACTTTATCATTAACAGAAACACCAGATGGTATTACATAAAAGTTAGCTGGATTTGGGGAAATAAATTTTGTCACCCACAGGGACTTTCACTGGGAGAGAGACCCAGCTAAAGGTGGATACAAGCACCCGACACCTAAACATGCAAATACCCAGCACTTGGTCTGAAAGAAGACAACACTTTTATCCAAATCAAAAGCAGTCATTTAAGAGGGATGGGGTTTATGGTTTGTTTTTATTACTATTATTCTAGTTCAGTTTTTCCTGAAAACTAATCAAGTACGTCATATCTGTTGCTTTCCAGGTAATTGTTCCAATCTCCTAATGCCATGATTGACCCCAAAACCACCCAGGGAGTTACACTTTTAACAAAAGACCCGTTAAGACAGCGAGGAAACAGTGGAACATAAATGGGCTTCACACTCTTACACTGGAGTGGATCAAACCACGGAAATTGGTCTTGTGCTTGTCAACCTGTTGAATTTTGTGCATCTGCCCCACTGCTTTCCTGAAGCATCAGCTAAGCTTTGTGCTTTCTGTGTTCTGCATTGCAATTCTTTTTTTTTTATCATAATGCATTCATTTTCTGCTGATTCTTTACAATGAAGTGTTTGGAAAGTGCCTGAAGAGAGTAAAGGCCAGGATAAACGCAAAACCATTCTGGGGTAATCTAGTTTTGAGTAACATCTGCAAACTTCCATTCCTTTTGCTGACAATCAGACCAAATTAAGATTGAAGCCCTACTTTTAAGTGCATCTTTGATCCTACTCCAAAACTATTGCAGACAGGTTGGGAAGAAGAGAGGTCTGGAAGGGACAGGGACATACTGGTTTCACCATACCACAATCCACAGCACTAAAGGATTTACACTATTATGTTTCTTTTTACTATCCCTCAGTGAGGACACACATGTGTGTCTCTCCTCCAGCTGCCAACGTGAAATATTTAAGTTATTCCAATGCTTTGAGACTTCTTGAAGTGCCAACACTGGTAGAAATCAAACAACAGAGTCTAAGTCATCAAGAAGAGGAGCCATACAAGGAAAACATTACTCAGACACTGCTTAAAGCTTAAGCATTTATTGAGAGAAGAGTTTACGTTCTTTCCTTATGAAAAACCACACTTAGGGACAGTTATTAGCACTCAGCACCTCCCTGCAGCCCCCAGGGCTACACCAGCAGATCACTCTGGTATAGCATAATAAGAGTCATGGAACCATCCATGTTGGAAAAGGCCTTCAAGATCAAGTCCAACCTTCACTTGAGTATCAGAACATCCACTAAACCATCCCATGAAATGCCACGTCCACTCATTCTTTGGGCACTTCCAGGGCTGGTGACTCCACCACCTCCCAGGCACCCTGTGAAGGCCCCCCCTTGCCGTGCTTTGGTCCTTTAGGTGTTGTGCTGCAGGCACCACAACTCACCCTGCGTGGAACAGAAAGTATTTGCCTCTCTGACTCCCCTACTCCAAGCACTCCAGTCACTCCAAGACTGTGTGTGTTTTACAAAAGTAACTGATTTCAATGACTAGTTTCTAACAACCACCCACTCAAGTCAAAAATACTATGAAGAGAAAGAATTAGTCACTCAAACAATATGAATGTTGCGGATGCCCCAACCCTGGCAGCGTTCAAGGAGAGTTTTTCACAGAAAGGACTCTGAGCCCAGGCTGCTCACTACAGAAAAAGGAGCCTCTTGCCAAGGCATGATTGATTACTTCTGAAAATCATTAATGATTCAGTTAGCATTCCTTTGAAGAAAAAACAGAATTCCTGACTTCTTTGACCTTCCAAACTTTTATTACAGCAGCAAAACTGCATTAATGAACACAATTGCTGCCTGAAAATAATCCATTTAGTGACAGCCACCCAGAAAGCTCTCAGGTCCTACAGACACAAAGGCTCCTCACTGAGGCTGGCTGATGGTCAGTGGCACCCGAGCAAGGACAGCTTCCAAAGGGACTACATGGAGCTCTGCATTTGCCTTGGACAGCAGGTACGATAAACCCTCAAGTTTGGTTCCTAAAATCCTGCTCTGGGATAAGGGACACAACTACAGCAACATTCTCTGAGAGCACTGGCAAAACTATTTTAGAAAAAAACCATAAGAGTAAAGGAAAAAGCTTAATTGCTGCTCAGAGAGAAACAGAACTTTCAAAAGTAGCAATAAAGAAAAACTGACATAAATATTAACTGACTCGGGCAGTGCATTTACAGCACGTTCTGTGTGCAGGGAGCCTCTCTGTGGCTGCAGGAACTGTTCTCCCTCAGGTATGATGCTAAAATAAATGGAGGTTTTACTGTCCTATGCTGGTGTAGTAGGGGGGATGTTTTTGCCTATAACATGGAACAACAAACCTCCATCCAGCTGTTACCTAAATCCACTTGCCAAAGTCAAGGGGTTCTGCACAGCAGCACACCCTGCAATATTCAGACTACAAACACCTGGCCTTTTCTGGATGCATTACAAGCCAGCCACACCAAACAGGAAAACACCACCGAAATGTATACTAATTTAGGTGGAGAGAGGAAAAAGGACATTTTTAATCCTTCCTGCTTTTGGAGTCTTTACCTCCTACAGAGTATTTCCAAAGCTAGGAAGAACATCAGAAGTACTTAAAAATGCACCAGCTAACACAACAGTATTTGCCTTTATTTCCCCAAGAGACTGCTTGAAGGATTTTTAAGTAAATGCTGGCAATAGCAAGTACACACCACTTGAGAACATAGGGAGAGGTAACCTGCATTTCTTCTCTTTGGGTATTCTAGATATTCACTGCATACAAAAAAGAGTTGTGAAAGACCTTAAGAACTAGCTTGGTTCATCCTCAGCTCTGAGGGAAAACCTAAATTTAACTTGAAAGGGAAATTTAGCAGCTAATGATGTTTTACGTTCAGAGAATGGTGTATGTGCAAAAACACCCATCACCTGAGAGATGACACACAACTATTAAAAGACAGGATCAGCCAGAAAGCTGCAGTTTTAGAGACGTTTTGTATTTGTGAAAAAAGTCATCTCCTTCCAAACTTAGAAAGCCAAGTGAAATAAAACACTGGGAAACATTGAAAGATCTTATTCTAAACATTTCTGACAATTTGGATTTCTTAGGAATGCAAAAGGCAAACGATGACGGTTCAAACCTCACCTGAAAAGCACATTTCCAACGTCCCCACCACCCCTGCCCCGACTCCTCTGCCCCAACCATGCAGCAGTTGAAACAATACCTTTCCTCTCGGACCGTTTGGTTCTCCTCCTCCGTCTGCAGCGCTGTCGGGCCGGGCTCCAGAGGGTGCCCATGCTGGGAGCCACGGCCCGGGGCAGTGCCATGCGCCCTCCTGCTGCCCACCAGCCCCCTGCCCAAGGCAGCAGCAGTGTGCTCCCTGCAGGAGGGGGGGTTATCCCTGTGCTCCCCTTCCCCAGCTCCCGGAACCCTGGAGTGCACCGAGGCACAGCCCAGTGAGGAAGGATGAAGGAAGGCTGCAGCTTGCCCTTACCCACTGCAAGAGGCACGTGTGACAACTAACCCTTCCCCAGGGAGAAGGGGCAAGGAAGGACAGTGCTCTCAGAAGGGCTCTGTCAAAGCCATCCTCACTGCTGGGCGTGGAAAGGCACAAATGAGTTCGTTTATTTACTAAAAAAGGTGGGCAGCTCTTCATCCTTAAAGCTCAGAAACAAGGGGAGACGTAGGCAAGGAAATTTTTATACGCCCTAGTGCATAAACCCAAGATGCCTTAGGCATCCTTTATAACTGTTTCTCATGTTCACTCTACACACACTGCCTCAAAAAGGCACAGAATAGATTTGGGAATGGCAGGAATGCATAAATATGCCAGTCTTAAATATGATTTAGTCGTAGATTTTCCGTAGGAGGGTTTGGATGCCAGATATGACCAAGAGACTTCCCAAAGTCAGCATTAACTGGGGCATTTTTTAGCCTTTTCATAAACTAAAAAGCAACATGGGACATTATGGTATTATCCTGTTTTCCCCATCTGAGCAACCACGCAAACGTATGTTCATCCTGTGGATCCTACAGATCATCAGCACAGGCTGGGGCTGCAGCTACCCTTTAATCCTGCCTTCAGATTAAACCTCAAAGGACAAGAAAGCAGCTCCAGCAGGGAATGCTTGAAGGTGGAAGCTCCACATGTTCCTTCAGTGCGTTACTAGAGCCATGAGATTTCTCTGGCCAGTCACCTCCAGCTGCTCTCAGACCTTCATTTCTCAGCCCATCAGGCCCTGGCTCTCTGGAACACAGCACACCATGGAATCTGGATGAACCCTGAACATGACTTTACACACACCATCACGTTTTGATAACGACCCAGGCTGGTCTTTTTTGGAAAACATTGCCACTGGCATCTTAAATAAGCAGTATTTCACTAACCACACCCAACATGCTTGAGGTCACCACTTGACAAGCTAACAAGGAGCTCCACCTTATGGCACTCACTCATCAGCTCCCAGGTACCACCTTTCTCATCTCCAGTCTGGGATGGGAAGCAGTGACTGGGCCAACTCTTTGACTGAAATTAGTTTTGTATGAAGCCAAAGCACTGCAGGCTTCAAACTTCTCCACTTCAGAGAACATGAAGTTCTACTTCAGCATCCATGTTAATGGACACTACTCCTCTGAGGATGAAGAAAGACCAACGGAATCATTTTTGCTCAGCTGACACAATTTAAAAAGAAGGACTTGCCATGGAGGAACAAGCCACCAATGCCACAGCCACGTTGCCACGTGTCCACCACCAAAAATCCCAGGAGGAAATGAGTCCCATCTAAAGCAACTCACCAAGCTACTGCTGGGCCTCATTAGGAGTGCTGTCCTGCACACTAATTAGCAGTTTCCGGCCAAGTTTCACATTTCAATCTATGATAAGCTGTGTATGACAGTGCAAGGACATGGAGGGTGAGGCATCTACATCACCCAGCTTTGAGGAACAGCAACACTGATATACAAAGAGAAAAAAAACCACACCCCTTAGGAGGATGAGAATTCATTTTGCTCCTCTGAGACAGCAGCACACTTTGTAAAATGCAAAAAGCAGCCTGTGAAACTGCTGACCTCTTTACCATAATTCTTCCAGCCACTTAAACTTTCACCACCTTGTTTTCACCACAGCCCAGAAACACTCACATAGCAATGTGTATTTCTCCTTCCTTTTCAGGGAAGAGTTGCTGCACTAGGTATTTGAAGTTAAAAAGGGATTTTGATTTTAATAACTAATTTATCTGCCCTAACCTGTCAGAGATTCCATTTGCAGAACTTGGTGAAAAGACTGAAAAGGGACTCCCCCAGGTCACCCCTGTAGGTCTCCTCCCCAAGGCAAAGTGACTCTGGGGTATGACACTCGGGAAGAAGACCTGAGACAATCTTAGCTTGAAGGATGACAGCTTTCAAGAAAGAAAAAAGTCTCTAAAATCTGATTACTGACTGAAGAATGTACGGAGTTCACTTGGGAGAGCACCTTACTGGCCCACTGCATTCACTTGCAGGTGGAACATTAACAACAGCTTTAGGAAATAAAAAACATCATAGAGTCAAATCACAGACCAGTGGTTTGGGTTGGAAAGGACCTTAAAAAAAGCTCATCTCCTTCCAACTCCCTGCCAGGGGCAGGGACACCTCCCATTACACCAAGCCCTTGTCCAACCCGGCCTTGGACACTCCCAGGGATGCAGGGGCAGCCACAGCTTCTCTGCCCAACCTGGGCCAGGGCCTGCCCACCCTCACAGGGAACAATTTCTTCCTAACTTTTAATCTAAATCTCTCCTTGTATAGTTTAAAACTATTCCCCCTTGTTCTACCACTATCTGCCATGTAGAAATCACTCTCCTTTTTTATAAGCCCCCTTTAAGAACAGGAAGGCTGCAATGAGGTCTCCTCAGAGCCTGCTCTTCTCTGGGCTAAACAACCCCACAATAAGCAATTTGTAAAATGTAAGAAATTAAATACTCAGTATCCTTAAATATATTAAGTCTGCATGATTATACAAAATCAAGCTAAAAGCCAAGTGTAAGGAGATAAATGCTGCACACCAGAACAAAACCTCAGTGTTAACATGTATGCTGGAAGCAGGAAATCCCATAACATCTTGTCTTTCACAGATGGGACACCCACTGAGGCATCAAGGGGAAACTGGACTGCCTTCTCTCTGAAGAAAAAGCAGCTCTCAGGTGGGACTGGGGACTGACACATCTCAAATATTCCCATTTCACCTGCATCACTGCCCCAGGAGCACAGAGACACTGAACAACTGGAGCATAATCCGGCCAAACCCCCGAGGTAAACTAACCCAGGAAAGGTCAGCAGCAGCACAGCAAGACTGAGGGAAAACTCGAGCATCTTCTCAGCATTGCCCTCTACCACGTGGTGCAGTGGAACAAAGCCAGCCTGGGCCTCCAGGGATTGATGGCTTGTGATAGATGGGGTTTTGGGACGAAGGATTTGAGAGCCCAGCCTGGAGGCCGTGTGGCCAGAGCACCTCCAGTCCCTTCCCATCCAGGCTCCCTGGCAGCAGGAGGCTCGAGGCCATGGTGCAGCCTCTATTTTATCATATTAAAATGTACGTATGTATGGGTACATATATAGTTATGTACATCTATCTATATCTCCCCCATCTATTTTTGAATATATCACATGAAAACCTCCATGCACCATCTCCATCCCTGCAAACCTCACGTACTTACGGATTTGGCCCCTGCTATCAGCCTGCTTTAAAAACTCTGAACAAACAGGCACACACTGTACTGGGCAACCCCTTTTAGTGATTTATTTTTGCCCCCATGAGCAAGATGTGAATTTTTCAAACACAAGGATGATATTATTACAGGTCAGCAGCAGTTTCCCTTCTAGTTTCGTGTACTGCAGCAAGAATGGGTATCAAAACTACAGCCTGAGAGCAGCAAATCCCAGGAACCCCCAGGGGCCCCGAGACACACCTCAGCCCGGAGTCTACTCCTCAAGTGATTACATGCACTCCAACAGCACCATCTGCTGTTACACAAATAACTGAGGTTGCATCTGTTGCTCCCTCAACCAAGGAAGAGCCCTGCTCTAAATTAGAAATAACTTACGATGCTTGCAGACTGTTTTCACAATAAACTATTTTGTTAGAAATATTTATTATCAGGTTTTGCATCCTTTGTCTGTATCCTCCTTACTGGCTTACTTTGAGGACTGAACATCTAAGTTCTAACGCATTTTATTTCTGAAGGATTCCTCACATGCCTCTTACTGTCAGAAGTGTGTTTAAGATGTATTTCCACGGCAAAAATGGTAACTATTCAGAGAGAAACACTGAGCAGCCTAAACCTCCCAGGAAGTAACACCAGTATTTCCAACATCATTTAAAAGATAATCCGTGCAGCTACCCAGTGGTGCCCAGGGAAATCACAGCCACTTGGAAGACAAACTTAAAATAGTTTTACAGGAGATTAAAAGAGACTCAAGGATCTTGAAGCTATTTCATAAAAAGATTTTAAAAACCCACCAAAACCAGTCATGCAGGTAGGGTGACGTTTGGGACTAGGAGACAGACTTATAAATGGGACCTATCTCCTCCTTTCCCACCAAAATCAGTTACTAAGCTTAGCTCAAACACTCAGCAAACTCTCAAGCCCTACATGCCAGCTCTGCTTATCTACTTTATTAAAGTGCATGGATACAAATTTGCAGCCAGAGGAGTCAAGAAGTTTTTGTAATATCAACTTGATACTGTTGGATATTTCTAACAATATTCTATTTTCAAACTGTGCTGATCCAACAGCCTTGAAGGGATTTAGAGTACAAACATAAACAAAGTTTTTCATAAAACAATAAAGTGTTAAATACCAGTTTAAATACATTAAGATGAAGTCTTTTCTCCAACTAAGGAACTCAATGCATCAATCAGGGAGCAGGGAATCCTGCTACAGATTTGCAGATATGGTGGGCTTACCTTTTTAACTATTGCAGACACATGCTGACTCCACGACCTGAGAAAAGAAGAAACACAGTTAGTACTTTGGTTCTTTACAAATTTAAGTCCATTACAAATGGCAGCTCCTGACCTTAAAAGGGACAAATTTCTGATTCTCTAAAAATAAATAGTCCATACTGCATATACACAGTCACAGACAAGTCCTTTGTAACCATTCTGGACATTGCTGGCTAGGAAAAAAGATAATTTAAGAAAAAAAAAAATCAAATCAAGGCTGAAGATGCTTAATACTGAGGGTCAGAAGAAACACTCCCAGAGTACAAGAGGCTCGTTACCACAGGAAAAGGGGTCAGTGAAGATGTGGCAAATAATGGCTTAAAACTGAAATCAACTTCTCTGTTACCACAGCCAACTTCTCCTATAAGCAAATCCCGAGCTGTCATCTTGGTAAATGTTTTTCAATTTAGAACTTCAGATTTACTGTTAGGGGTTGGTTTGATGCATATAAACAGCACTGCATATCATAACTCCCTTTCCAAACACCAACTGCTTGATCCCACTGACATCAGCCAGCTTTCCTCTGGACAAACTGGAAAACCCCCCAACTACCATGAGCGGGGTGGAAAAGAACTGGCAGATGGAGGGTGAGATGCCCTGTCCCTTCCCTGCCCAGGGGGCTGGAACTGGAGCATCTTTAAGGTCTCTTCCAAGCAAACCCCTCTGTGATTCTGTCACTCTAGGGATACAGGATGACAGGGAGGAGCAATGCCACGACAAATCTCAGTCCCCTGAACAGGCACAGCTGCTGGATCAGGAGCAGACAGCTTCAGTTTTAGAGATGACCTTCTAGTTCCAAGCAAGTACCGACGGCACCTTCATCAGTGGGAAGATACACTACTGTAAAACGGTTCAGCAAGTGACAAAAGCTCTCAGCTGGCCACGAGAGGGTGCTGGCAGCCTCCAGAAACCTTCACCCAACCCGAGGTACACAGGGCGCAGCTACAGACAGCGCCAAGGGAGGGAGGCACATCTCGATCTCGAAGGGCTTTGGTCAAGAAGGGATCCGACACAACCCTTAAAGGACATAAACTAGAACACTGCACTAATTCAGTCTCAGCTGCTTTTGTTTCCCAAAGACATTGCAGTTTCCCAACGCTTCAGGGCAGCGTTTTCCAATAGAAATAAAAAAAAATCAATGCCAATAGTACAGAAAAAATGCCCAGAAAACTCAATTCAGGATCAACAAAGTCCCAACCTAGTGCTCCCATATCCACAACAAACACCCTTCCAAACCCTTGAAATATGAGCTATAAATTAGGTGTTATGTGACAGTCACATATTTGTGGCAACATCCACCAAAAACGTATTTTGTTTTAAAAATATGGTTTTGATAATCCTCTTTCTACATGAGTTTTTAACTAAGTTTTTATATTAGCATATCCCTGCGTTAGTTCAGATTTTATATTATCTTTCTCATATGCCATATTACTCCAGTTGATAATACCCTGATATTTCAACAAACTAAAAACAATCCATTGAGACTTGGGACTTAAAATAAGTTTGCCACTAAGGACCAAAAATCCTTACATATTGACAGCTGCAGTGAGTGTTACAGGGGAAGAATCAGCCAGGGTAAGAACTGGGAAAGAAAAAAAGCTTATTTTAAATTTTTTTTATTTGTTTTACTGTGAGCAGTAAAGACAGGTGGAGGAAAAACTGAGACTTGTAACACCTTAATCCAGTAAAAACTGTAAATAGCCCAGAAAGGGCAATAGCACCATGTTGTAAAAGCCAGGAGCAAAGCTCTGATCTCCAGCACGTCCTACCTGGCTCTGCCCCGTGGCAGATGGATATTCTGGGGCTTGTTCAAGTCATGACACCATTCCCCAACACCTTCTGCAGGGACAGCCTGCCAGAAGGGGCTCCTCTAGGAGCTCACACTTTGCTGCACCACCTCCACATTGCTACCTTCCAAAAAAAAAAAAATAAAAACCAGCAAACCAACTCTTTGTCCCTTACTACTGAGTCAATTTAGCATAAAGAGTTCAGTAACATGCCCATGATTTCTTCCAGGGCAGCAAAGGATGCTTGAAAGTCATCTGAAGAACACAACACGTTGGCCATTTAGGAGTATCTCCAAAGAGCAGCTTTTTAAAGATCAGCTGAAAACATTTCAAGGCAACAAGCATCTGATAGCAAACTCTGTCTGATAACAAACTTCGTTACACAGACTGCACCTAGTGTGTGGAACAGCACTTCTAGCTTCCCCAGGGCAACCTGCTGGCCCTTGCCTTAGGAGTATCCAGCTAAAATTTGAAGGTCTTCTCCTCTCAACAAGCAGTCCTAAAATATTTGAGAAAGGGGAAAGATCTCAGGGCTCTCCTTAAGTGATTAAGATCTCCTTCTTTGAAGGCAACAAAGGCCTCGTCGGCTGGGCATGTGGGGGGGCTCTTGTGATGAAAACTCCACAGCTATGACTCTCCCCGTGCCCAAACAACATCCTGCCCCATCCCAGGTGCATCTTCTCCAGCACAAAGGAGCAGGCACACCACCAGAACTCCAAAGCACCCACCCACAACCAACAAGAGGCACCACCCGAGCCACAAGCCTGCAGAACCCACGCAAGCCCAAGGCAGCTGCCCTGAGGCAGTCAGCACCAGCTGCACGGCAAGGATAAAAAACCCCACTGTTTCCAATCTTGGTGGAGTTCCTTTCCTATTTATTTTACTTCTCCAGTGTTGAAAAACAGAAGTAATCTGCTGAGACATCTCAACTGCCCACGCATGACAAAACCCACAGGTATGTAAAATCTGGTGTCCTCTGCCCCCCCTGTTTTCTCACTGGCTCAGGGAATAGCACTGGAGAGCCAGCTGCATTGTTCAGCTCAGAGAATTACACAATGGTTTGGGTTGGAAAGGACCCTAAAGCTCATCTCATTCCACCCCCTGCCATGGGCGGGGACACCTCCCACCAGCCCAGGGTGCTCCAAACCCCGTCCAACCTGGCCTGGGACACTCCCAGGGATGCAGGGGCAGCCACAGCTTCTCTGCCCAACCTGGGCCAGGGCCTGCCCACCCTCACAGGGAAGGATTTATTCCAAACATCTAATCTAAATCTCTCCTGTCTTAGTTTAAAACCATTCCCTTTGTTCTATCACTACCTGCCCGTGTAAAAGTCACTTAGGGAACAGAACAGAGATGACTTCACAGCAGACTTTGCTCCTGATCTCAGAAAACAATAATGTTAGTCTGCAATAAAAGACAGGAGTTCAAGGAGCACTGGGACAAAACTCTCAGGCACATGGTGGGATTCTTGGGGAGTCTTTGCAGGGCCAGGAGTGGGACTCAGAGATCCTGATGGGCCCCTTCCAACTCAGCACATTCTGTGGTTCTACGACATGACATGCCTTTTCATGCACAAAGCAGATGAGTCTTTGCCATAAACTATGAACTCAGCTGAACAGCACAACCACAGAACTGGGTTCTCCTCTGGACGCAGTTTCCCCATCGAAACACGAAGAAACAATTTGCTGTCTATGATGGCAACTACCTCAGTCTATCAGACTGAATTAAAGAAATAACAGCCCAAATCCAAACCACACTCCCTACAGCCCTTTGGAATTGCTCATTTAAAATGCTGAAATAAATAAAGACAGACTAGCAACTGGTGGCCACAAGGGGTAAAAAAAAAGCTTAGGAAAAAAGGGCAGACATGTTGCAATTGGAAAAGGCAGCAAGTGCAGTTTGCACATGATACAAAAGCTGTCAAAGGCGTCTCCTTCCCTTGACATAAAACAAACTCTTTTTGAACTTATGTATAGAAAGCATCTGTTTGGAAGACACTGAAACCAAGTTCACTGACACTTCAACAGCTATGAAAATCCAGCAGCTGTTAAGCAACAGGAATCCATGGGTGAAAAAAAAAGGTTATATCCAAGCTGCTACTGCCTTTACTGCAGGTATCAAGTCATAATATGTTCCACCATTTATTCTCGAACACTCAAATATTCAATATTCAGAACAAACACTGCATAGATTATTTTTCAAACATTCTCTCACCAAAAATAGTTTCACATAATACCAGCAAAGAATTCTTTATTTCTGACTTTTAATTTTGCCATTTCCTATGTTTGGAAAATTATATTAACTGATGCACTGGTACACGTGACAGCCTAAAGCCTCGACACCAAATTTCAATACTGAACCAAAATTATTTCAAAATCAAATATTTTAATGCCACTCCTCCTTTTACAGGATCATCTGTAAGAGCATGTGTAAGAGCAGTTACCTTAAAAGAGAATGTGATTGAAGCCAAAGGAATTACTCACATGAGCAAAATTACCATAAATGTGTTCAGGGGAACTTGAGCTTTAATCTTGTTGTTGATGATTTCACTATAGGTAATGTTTAAACATTTACATTACTCATTTAGCTGTTTTAAACATTAGTCAAACTGAAATAGTATAACATTGCAACCTCCAGACTAAGCAGTAGATTTTGAAAGGCAATGGAGTTTAAGAAACAGATTTTAAGTAACTTCTCTGTTCCATACTAGTACTTTTTAGAAAACAGCTAAAAAACCCTTAGTCTGGACACAGACAGACTGTGCACAGGAATGTAGGCTACAGGACCAGCAGGGACAGGACAACCCACCCCTCCCAGCCGTCCTGCCCAGTTCTGGCACTGGAGGAAGATGCTCCTGCACCAACTGATCCAGCTGCTGGGAGCTCTTGCCTCTCCTACACTGACTGACCAGGGATTTCACCTTAACACATTCTAAAAAAATACCTGCCAAACCTCCTCCATGCTGCTTCTGTGTATGTTCAGCACATGCTAGAGGAATGCAAATCTTTCTTCCTTTGAACAGCAGTGATATTTTTCAGCCTTTAGAACAAGGCAGACTGATTATATTCAGTTGTATTCCCATCCTAGGGTGAGCACTTTGTACTTAACATTAGTCTTCAGAATAATAAAAGATGCTGAATAAATATCACTCAGTTCAGCAGTGTTAAAAAACGAGATTATCCTGCACTAAAGATATATGAATATCTTCTCTAGCTTTTACTGAGGGAAGTCACTCTCCACAGGCCTTAAATGAAGTTTTTTGCTTCAAGGAGTGCCAAAACAAGACACCTGATTCCCAGCCTTCTACTTTTAAACACCCATCCAATGAATTTCTTTAATTTTCCTGGTGAGAGACAGCTTGACTGCAGTTTATAGCACTAAGATGAAGATACAGCAGTAGAAGAGGGTGCTGCAACTTCAGTAAAAAGAGTTCACCAAAGTAAAATGTACAGGCTGGGAAAAGGGCTTAACACAGACACTGCACACATTTCACAGTCACAGAAACACAGAATGGTTGGGTTGAAAGGAACCCTGAACACCATTTTGTCTCAATCCCCACTGCCAGGGAGGGGATACCTTCCAAGGCAGAGACACCTCCCACCAGCCCAGGGTGCTCCAGCCTGGCCTTGGACACTTCCAGGGATCCAGGGGCAGCCACAGCCTCTCTGCCCAACCCGTGACAGTCCCTGCCCACCCTCCCAGCCACCAATTCCTTCCCAATATCCCATCCAGCCCTGCCCTCTGGCAGTGGGAAGCC
>JAWWMP010000002.1:1044977-1058960 GCA_035047865.1 Dendrocincla tyrannina
TCCTGGAGCCCCTTTAGGCCCTGCAAGGGGCTCTCAGGTCTCCCAGAGCCTTCTCTTCTCCAGGTGAGCCCCCCCAGTTCTCCCACTCTGTCTCCAGAGCAGAGGTGGAGTCTCACAAGGGCAGAGGGGGAATTTTGGGCTTATCCTCTGACGCCAATCCCAATGCCAACCTTCTCCACCAGCCTGCAGCTCACCAACAGCTTTCCCCCTGGGAGATACATCACGAAATTGTGCCTGCTGTGCTCAAAATGCCAGGAAGCACAAAAACAAAAATCATGGATTACACGTGTGTACCCAGAGCCAGGACACCCACCAACAGCCTTTTTACCAGGATTAACATTATTATTTTTAAAATATATGTTACGCATATAATGAGGGATAGTTTCAGAGCTCTTTAATCCTTTGGCTTTAACTTGAACACTACAGGAACTCCATGCACAGGAAAGTTAAAAAGACTGTGAAAGAAACCTGAATCCTGCTGTTTTCCTAACAAAGGATTGGGTTCACTGGAAATCACATTTCCAGGTCAGTTGTTTCCTTGCTGCTTCCCTATTTATGGATATGGAGGCATTTTGTGATTGGGCAGAGCTGGAGACTGCAGGGGAGCAAAGTGGGTTTTCTTCCCCCCAGAGACCCACCCTGAGCCTGTCCCAGAGAGAGAGCATGGCAGCAGCAAACCAAACTCCTGTGTTTGGGACTCAAGTTTCACTGACAGTCTGCATTTCCTTGGTGGAAGCTTCCAGGATTTTGGCGTCTGTCTCATCACTGCAATATTTCAGGAAGAACATGCTGCTGAACTTCTAAGAATATGAAAGTGTTACCTTTCACTTCTACAGTCATATTTCTGCTTTTCCCCCGCTGCAATATGAGCAGATTTGAAGAACTTCAAGCCAGCTGTTGATGCACCTTGACTTCCAGTCAGTCTTCTGAGATCCTGGACACCTGCCTTCCTCGGGACGTGGCATGCAACTGGCTGTCAGGGATCTCTCTAACATGAGACTGACTCACACTGTCCCTTCCAGAGCAGTTCCTTGTGTTATTCAATATTAAGTATCTGCATGTTAAAAAAACCAAACCAAAAAACAAACACCAACCACACTTATGGTGTAAAATCTGACTGCCACCACCACTCTGGTGTGTGGGCAGAGTGTTTGCCATCACAGAATATTAGACATTTTACAGCCACATTGCGCAGAAGTGGCAGTTACCACCTTCTTAGTCAGGAAATTGTAATACATCCCTGAGGCTGAGAGGACAAGCAAGGAAAGCACCCACATTTGGACAGGGCAGAAGGAGAGCAAGAGAGAGGGAAGATGCTGCCATGCCTGGGCACAGGCCAGGACTCTTGGCCTGCATTGCTTACACAGGGAATCGTAGAATCACTAAGGTTGGAAAATACCTCTAAGATCGTCAAGTCCAACTGTTAACCCCGGATCACCCTGACCACAACTGAACCATGTCCCCAAATGCCCCCCACCGTGTCCCCAGTCCACAGACCTTTGGGACACGTCCAGGGATGGTGACTCCACCACTGCCCTGGGCAGCCTGTGCCAGTGCCTGATCCCCTGACCAGGGAACAAATTTTTCCTGCTGTTCAATCTAAACCTGCTCTGGCACAACTTGAGGCTGTTTCCTCTTGCCCTGTCACTTGTTACCTGGGAGAAGAGAGTGATCCTTACCAGGTTACAATCACCTTTCAGGCAGTTGTAGAGAACAATAAGGGCTCCCTTCAGCAAAAGCCACAGCAGAGGGCAACTGGACTAAAACTTGGGAGTGTATCGAGATGGTGACTCCAGACTACAGAAGACAGTTCTGATGAATTCTCCCACAAGGACCGAGTTGTCAGGAGATAACTCGTACATTCACTTTCATCAGTCTTTTTTTAGTTCAGATAAAAATTGATAAACAGCTTTTCAGATAACAGAACATCTTTTGCTGAGTAGTAATAGTTGATCCTGAAAGTCAAAGGAAATGAGACTAATTAGAGTTGGAATACTTAAGCCTATTTTACCTACTAAGGTAGTTACACAAAGTGGCCCCAAAGAATCTTTCAGCAGCAAGGTAAATCTGACACTACATATATTTAGAGGGGAAGAATTAAGTACTCAATTACAAAAGCTCACGATCATAGAATCACAAAATGGTCTGGGTTGGAAGGGACCTTAAAGATCATCCAGCTCCACATCCTGCCATGGGCAGGGGCACCTTCCACTAGACCAGGCTGCTCCAAGCCCCCTCCAGCTTGGACTTTAATACTTCCAGGGATGGGCAGCAACAGTTTCTCTGCCCAACCTGTGCCAGGGCCTCTGCCCCCTTACAGGGAAGGATTCCTTTTTTATATCTAATGTAACCCTACTCTCTCTCCTTCTGCTTTAAAGCCATTTCCCTTTGTCCTATCACTGCTTGCTCTTGTAGTGGGTAGATATGAGGAACATTTCTTCTTTGCATTTGTATGTTTGGAAAAGTTCCATTAACCAAAAAAGAAAAATACTAGGGCTGAAAAAATTTGGTTGAAGTACTGTAATCTTGACTAGAAACACAGATGCTCAAAATGTGTCAAGCTGAAATAAATCACTTCATGCTCCCTATGAAATACAAAATGCTTTTCCAATGTACACCCAAACCCCCCCCTTTCCCCGTTTGTGGCTTCCCAGAGCACGGAGATTCCCACCCTGCTTGTGCTCTTTTCCACAGCTGGCTCAGCTGTACTCAGGGCCAACACCTGCTATAGTTAGGTAGACACCCACGCTTTGAGCTGCTGCAGCTCTCGGTGGCTTCTCCAACCTCTGCACATCTATGGACATGAGTCCTTCCCAATTCATTAGTTTTCCTTGGAATCAGAGGGCTAGAGTTACTTACGTGGGGGTTGCTCTTAAAACTGTACTGCCACAGTAACAGTTACAGCAGACATATTAAGAGGGGTGAAGAAATTTTGGTCTTAAAGGGACAAAAACATAAGTCATGGGGCTTTTGCCCACATGAGTTCATAAAATCTAAGTCTTAATAATGGGTGAGAGGAATGGCATTTATTTCAGTTACACACATTTAGCTTGTGATGTTATTTTTAATATAATTTAGCAAAATTACAACACCTTGATGGGTTTTTTTGTTGATCACACATTGGATCCTTCAAGTTCAGAAGCACCAGAGAGGATCACATCCCTCGTGGGACCCCAGCAACCAAACTGTGTACCACCAGTTTACCAGAGATCTCACGTGCACCAGTGAAGCGTTGGTCAGAACCAGGAGTAGTGCCCCCACCCTGATACCCAAATGGCTTTTGCAGCGTCCCCCTCTCGAGAAACTTTTGTAACAGTCACCACCATCAGTCAGAAGGGAGGGGATGGAGTTGAAGTTAATACCACTTGTATCAATAAGAATAAATCACTGTGGTCTTTGACAGGACACCACAGTAATTAAGTAGCTCTGCCGAGATCATGGCCACTTCCAGAACAGGGCTTAAAAGCGAGAGGACAGTCCTGCCAGGGGGAAAATTTACCAATACAGGAGAATTATTACTATCAGGTATTTGTCATTGCATGAGGCATGGGAAAACTGCATCCAGGACCCTCCTCCTCTTTGATACATGGCACAGGGAGTTTGAGGGAAGTGTCCCAAGGGCTGCTCTGTCTAAAAAAGCGAATCACAGCCTGGCTGTGCAAACACAGAGGGGAGAGGGAAAGAGGGAAGCAATTATCAGTCCTGGAAAGGCATGTTGTACAGAAACAAGGGCAAGAAACAATCGATGCTTTTCAGGCAGAATTGATACATTCTGCAAATGCTGGCAGAGACAGTACAGTGGATTAGCCACAAGCACATCTATTTTTCTGCAGCCTTCCAGAAAGCACGTCTGGGTGGCCCCAGGAGGAGGGCAGGGTAGCCAGCCCACCATGAGTGCTGCAGGCCAAGTGGCACCCGCCACCAGCCAGCCCCAAGCTGTGAAGAAAGGGTGGAAACTCTGAGGGAGGCCAGCCTTCACCTGGGGACAGGGGGCACTTACCTGTGGTTCTGCTGGAAAGCAGAGGCGTGTCTCCCCTGCCCTGTTGTATTCCCACTCCAGGCAAAAGCACCGCAGTGCAGTGCCACCCAAGATGCCTGGGTGCTGCCACCCTCCCCATCTCACAGGGGACACACATACCTGCACCACCACATCCTGCCCCTGTCTCTGCTGCTCCCCACACAAGGCCCCGAGACGACCCTATCATCAGTCCCCAAGGTTCTAAAAGCAGCAGCAGATCACCAGAGAGGAGCACTGCTTCTGCACAGACCATGGCACACCCGCTCCAGCAAGAGGGGGGAAAGTTCCCATTCCCCTGGCACACTGACCCAGGGGAGCAAATAAGACATAACATGTGCATTGGGCTCAGCACAACAAAACTACAGAAAGAGCCATTTCACGCCATCTAGAATACCTAAGTGATCTCAGACACCGAAGCAAAGAGTACATCAGTTCATATGTGAACAGAGCAAGCTGTTGAGTGGAACCTGGACTATGCACCCACTTTAGTGACCTTCTATTGTAGTTAAATTCTTTCTAGACAGCAGTTTTTATTCTGGACAAAGTACTGAATCTAAAATATTGTACATATGCATGTATTTCATATGCATATACATAGTGCATGCATTTTCTGTGAGGTAAAGAAGCAGCTGTGGATTCAGAATTGCAGGCAGTTGGCTGCTCTCTGAAGGATGCCCTAAGCACTGTGAACACCCACTATACAAGAAACCAAGATTTTAGCTCTGGAGGTGAAACCCTCCAATAAAAACACCAGCAGCCTCCTAAGACAGATCCAAAAGTCAGTTATTCACAACTACCCCACTGCACACACATTAGAGTAGTATTCACTAGCAGTGCTGCCAGGACAATGCACACCTGAAGTCCAGCAAACCTCTGGAGCAAGAGGAGCTTGTATGCATTTTAAGTACTACTGAATGTAAAAATACCCATGAATACAATTAATACAATTTTTGTATTAGTTTGTACTTTGCATTTTTGCAATTTGGACTACAGCAATATACCAAACCTAGTCAAGAATGCACTGGAAGGCAGGAAGGAAGGTCTACAACCCAGGGAGATGCACAAATACCCAAGCCAAAACCTCAGCTAATGCTGAGGAGCTCTGCTACACTGAAAGCTACTTGGGAGAAAAATTCCTTTCCCTACTTTCTCCACTACACTACACTCTAAAAGCTATGACCTTCAAAATATTGGCTTTTTTTTCCTTCCAGCATTCAAGGCAGCCTGTTCCAGCCAAGCTGCGTCCTATGGATCAGGTGATACTCTGGCACGAGAGTAACAGTCAATAGCCATATTCCTCAACAGAGCTTTTATTACAAGAATAAAATGCTCTATTTCTAGTCCCTTCTGCATTCACTGAAAGCCATCAAGACCAGCTACTTAGAAAATGCTCTCACATCTACTGGGGAAGCTCGCTTAAGACTGGAAATCCCAGTTTAAAAGAAAGTACATCTATTGAACAAGGGACTGAGGAAAGAACAGATTGAAAGGAGAACAAAGAACAGCTCTTCTTGGGGGACAGGAGCTGGACTCAATAATCCTTGTGGGTCTCTCCCAACTCTGGATATTCTATGAACTCTGAATTTAAAGAAGGCCCTTGCTGAAAGGCAGCAAGGGCACCAGGGATGCTGAGAGAAGCTGTGCATGTCCACGCCTGGGCTGGGCAAACTGGCCTCAGAAGGATGATGGCCCACCTTCAGCTGAGCTGCTGGCTGACACCACACGGAAGCCTGCATGAAGAACACCTGGTCTTATCTGAGGAAAAAAATGCATGAGGAGTGATGGAAAATGAGCAGGGGGGTTGGCAATACTGCCTAGTAGTGCTGGATATTATCTGGGCTACAAAAAAAGGCAGCCAGGCATCATGATCTGAAATGCAGCCACAGGAGAACGACAAGCCGAGAAAAAACTAGGGAGTTACAGGAACACCAGCTATTTTTATGTAAGCTATATTTATTCAAGCTACATTTATCGCAGATACATTATATCTAGTCCTTCTCCAGAGTGCCACGACCACGGTCTGATAGTCAGAGCCGACACTCCCGGCGTGCTGGAGGCCAAAGGAGCGCGACGGGACGCGGGATGTGCCGGCAGCACAAGCCTCCCTCCCCGCCCGTTCGGTACCACGGAGAGCTCCCTCCCTCCTTCCACCCTCCCGCCCTCCTCACCACTCACCGCACTTTCCAAGCACGAAAAAACCCACTAAAACATAGCAGGGAATGTATCTAAGGAATTTGTACACAGAAGGAGTGATCTTGACTGCACAGAAGTTATATACATGAAGAATGGTGCCGTCTTCCAAAAATATAAACAAATTACCATCTCAGCAATAAATACAAGCCAAAGCCCAAAAGAACTATTTTATTTCCAGGCAAGTTCATTCACAGATCTTATTAATAGTGAACCTGTTTTCTTTACGAATTCAGGAGCAGCAGAAGGAAAAGCATATAAGAAGATTAGGTTAATACTATATTTAAGCATATGTAAGGGCAGTGAATGAAATACTGATTATTCACTCACTTAATTCAAGAAAAACAACCACTTACTAAGAATAGCTTTCAGGGGATAAGAGAAGAGAAACTAGGCTGCACCAGGGGGTTAAAAAACCCCAACAGAGAGAGCCACCGTAGTACTCACTATCCCTCATCATCTGCACTCGTCAGCACTAAGGTCTGTGGAAATCAACTGGTATCAAAGCACCAAGCAGGGACAAACCCCCCAAAGGCTTTCAGACTAATGCACCCTGTGCACCAGCTGGGAAGCACTCCCAACTCATTATCATCCTCCTGGAAAGGAGCAGAGTTGTATTTAATGTAACTGCCCAGGTTTTCTGCAAAGAGTTTCAAAGACACAGGAAAAAATCAGATTTTGTGGGTTTTACTATGATGGAAGGACCTGACACGGAACAGAGGGGAGGCTACAGGGCTCGAGGTCCCACCAGTTCAAGCATGTCCAGGAGGTCATGGAGTGAAGAGAGGATCTTCTCTGCTTTCATGAAAGCTTTCCTGGGAGGCTGTGCCCCGTGGCCTGCCCCTTGCCAAAAGCACAGGCACACACACTCCCCAGCAGACCTTCAAAGCTTTTGCTTGCCTCAGCTGCACTTTTCTGTCTCACGTTCTTAAGAGCTGCCAACTCAGCAAAGGGCCCCGATTTAGCTTCTGATTAATCAAAGTCTGAACACTCATTAGGGACAGAAGTACAATCCAATCACAAACTCACAGGCAGTGGACGTGCCCCTGTAGCTCATCTCTGCACTCACCATACCCCAAAGGCACAGAGGTGGAGACAAGCAGGAGACTGTCAGAGAATCATGGAATCATTAAGTTTGGAAAACACCTCTGAGACCATCGAGTCCAACCATTAACCTAACACTGCCAGGTCCACCACTAAACCATGTCCCCATGCACCACATGTGTACGTTCTCTGAACACTCCGCAGCATATTCCCTACTCAAATTAAAATGCTGGCACACACACCCAACCCACAACTGCCAGGAGCACTGGTTTGAGTTAAGCATTAATTTCCAGCTCCTCCTTGTTATCAAAACACAGCATCACATGACATCAAACTGCAGAACACCACTTGGCACTGGTAAGCGGCGGGAGATAAAAAGCATCTGTAAAAATATGACTACAAGAAAGTCTGTATAATACACATTAAATCCCAGGAAAGCCGATCTGCTCTCAGCACTCCAACGATGACTCTGCTGGCTCTAAAGAGTGCTTCTAACCAAGAGAGGGGCCACAGTCCCAGAGAAGACATCAAAGCCACCACTGCTGAGAAAATATAAATGTGTCACGTGGCTGCTCTGAAAAGCCTACAGGTAAAACCCAAAGGGAATATGCCTTAGTCTGGGGGGAAAAGATGACTCTGCTTTAACATGGAATGTGACTGTACGGGGGCCTGTGGCTCCACACATGTGAAACAGCAGCCAGACTTGGGGTAAGACTCCAGAGGCAACAGGTCCAGTAGGCTGCAAACCTGCACAGAGTCAGCATCCAAAAGGGGCTACTCAACCAGCTGACGAGTTTAGCTACCAAAGCTACCAAAATGTAAGTGAGAAAATGCTATTTCTCTTACAGATTCAGGAGCTATCACCAAGGAGATCTCTCCCCACATAACACCCCTTGCTGATTTCCATGCTGTGGAAAACACACGTGCTACAGAGAGCTTTCCAGGTGTAAACTTGACAGAGGGCTATCAGGGTTATTAAAGTGAGTAAGCATCTGACAAAGGAGAAGTTATTTCCTCCTCCTTTGATCTCCCAGTGCGAGCTACTTGTGCATGTCAAGAGCAAGCTGGGCAGTGGAGGAGGGATATAACCCTGATTCCCTCACTGAGCCAGCTTTATTACAAGTTTCTCCCAAACAAAGCACAGTTCAGCCATCAGCTTATACTAGTTCTTCTCATTTTTCAGAGATTTAAATATACCAGCACTGATCCTCTATCTTCAGCTGTGAAAAACACGACAAGTCTAAGGCCAAATGCAGCACTGAAAAGCACTATCTTAGTCTGGGTTTGATCAGAACACATTTTTTCTTACTACCACACCAAGGCTTTATCACCTTGAGGGCTGCACTCTTCCCCCAGAGCAACCCTAAAGAGATATTTTCCTTTCAATGCTCTCTCAGGCCCCTGGTAATTTCTGCTGCACAAATTTCCTGGTTTATGGTCTGGACCTTGGTGTTTATATATAATCCCAAGCTGGAGTCTTCTGCTAGGGTTGGTCACACTTATTTTCCATCTAATCTGCATGGAGTGCAAACTTTGTTAATGAAAACATAGGGCTGATCATGTTTTTGAATTGAAGATCCTACCATACTCTTACTGCAAGACATATAAAGAGTTCGGGGGGGGGGAGGGGGGGTTTCTTACATACTCAGTACCTGTGCTCAACATTTGAGGGGAAAAGTAAAAACACATTTTGATTCAGAATGGCCTTTGTAAATGAAGGGGGTTTTTTAAATCTGCATGTACAGAAAGAAATCAAAGATATTTTTTCCCCTCTAGTAGTTTCCCAACAGACTGTGCACAAAGATTAGACTATAACTAAGCAAAGAAAAAGGCAGTGAAAGCTTAAACTTAAAGGCTCATTTGCTAATCAATTTGAGGAGCTGAGTAAATCAGCCTAAACAAAAACCATGCCCATTTTAGACACACTGAACACTTTCAGCAGAAGCCCTTCAGAATGGCAAAGGCAGGTACTAATTACCTTGGCAAATCTCAAAACCTACACAGATTAAATGGGGAAAAAGTACTCCTAGTTGAGGCTGCCTCACAACTCCTATGTGAAAACTTCATTTTCACATTACATCTTGCAAATGAAAAAACCTACTGTTTTCCATACTCACTTGTTCTCTTTCTGATCAGATTTTAAACAGTTCATCTCTTTCCAGAGCTGATAGGACAAAATTAACAGCAGAAAGGGGGAGCCACTGGGAAATTGAAAGTTTGAACAAAGATAAACTGGCACTGGTATAGTCCTCAAGCATAATATTACCCAAGGCCCATCACAAAACTGCGAATGCAACTTAAATGTAACATAACAACAAAAACACCAGGAAGCCAGGTAATCAGAGAGCACCCTCTGCCATGCAGCACCAAACTCGCCCTCAAATGAGGGGGATTTCTACTTGAAATTCAAAATACAGTATATTCCTCTCACGCGTCCTCTGAATGAGGATACTCAGGATACTCACCATCTTACCCACAGGACTCAAGATGCAGTTCCAGGAAGTGCATTCTGTTAAAATCTCTTTAAAACAAACTAAACCAAAAAATTCCTCTTCAATCCACTGAACAGTCCTTCCTTTTGCATCTCTGCCAAAAGCACTCTGTGCAGAAAAATCCTGGCCCGGGTGCTTTCCTGCACCTATAAAAGGACATTATCCCAAACAACTGCAAGAGCCTTCACAGGGCAATTCAAAATCGTCACTCATCTCGCTCCTGCTTCAGCCCCCAGGGGCAGGGTGGAGGGCTCAACCCAAAACCTTCTGTTTCCTTCTATCAGCTGTGGCTAGATCACTCCTCTCCACTTCCACAAGGGAAGACAAGGATACTCAGGAAAATAAGGACACAGCTTCTACTGGAACTACCTGTGAAACTTGATTTCCTTTCGTCTCCCTACCACAAAGATCCTCTGATGTCCCAAAGTACATATGCTCTCGGGCAACAGCTCTCCTTTAGTTAGAGCACCGATCTGAGAACTCCCTCCTCGCAGGTCCTTGTCCTCACACAACTTCTCAGCACATACCTGGGGCATATCCACCCTCTTTTCAAATCCGATGGGCTTTTCGAGGTGCTGCCCACATTCATTCAGGGGCACTGACAGTGTGATGCCATGCAGCGGGAAATCGAGCTCAGAAGCACAGGGAGGTCACAGGAGCTCCCAATAAAGACATTTTTTATGAAGCAATCCCAGTTTAAAAGCACAGACATCTTCACTTTAGGAAACAGAAACACAAAGAGACAACCCTGGAACATCAGGGAAGACATCATGAGAAAAACAAAGCACCATTCCTCTTCAGAGCACGTAAATTAAAAAAAAAACCAAAAAATTTTAAAAAGTCACACAATCCACAAAGACACAAAACCGTAACACAAAGGAAAGAAGCTTCTGGCCCCCGAGCTCCCTGGCTTCCACAGATACTCAGCCACATACAGACAAGCTCAGTAACAACCAACTTCCACCAACACACACATCACTACAGAAGGCAGCCCGACATTGCCAGAGCCCTCTACCCAGGCGGTATCCAGAGGCCATCTCTGCAATCAGGTTATTCCCTGGCTGTGCTGGCAGCAGGCTGGCCGTGCATGCAAGGGGACAGCAGTGAGTCACGGCCTGGGCGGCCAGCACTGACTCAGCCCCACAGGGAACAGAGGCTCAAGGTAACCCCGGGCAGCTCTTGTGGAGGTGATGGATTCCCTTGGCACCGGGATGGACAACCTCCACAGGCTGAGCCACAGGCAGAGAACACAAAAAGATCCCAATTCCCTCTGCAGCCAGACATTCTTGAGAGGATGATTGTCGGGAGCATCACTCTGGGCTCAGCTCTCACAGAAATACCAGTTACGTGGGGTTCTTTTCTTTTTCCAATTTATTATTTTTAAATGCACAAATGTGCTGCTGCTGTGGTCAGCTACAGCCCCCAATACCCACAGCTGGCTCCTGCCAGCTCCCAGAATCTGCTGCTGGCCTCTTTGAGGATTTGAATTGCAAAAACAACTATTTCTCATACCTTCCATGCAAAAAAACATTCACTAAAAGGATTGAAAAAATGTTAAGCACTAGGAAAGAGCAAAAAAACAGCCACGGTGGCTGCAAACAGGAAAGAAACTTGCTTTCAAACGTCATTTCATTTGCTTACATAATCAACTCACCAAGCCTTTTTTTTTTTTTTGGTCACGCAACATTTCTACTACAGAGGTATTTCCTTTCAAACCAAGGTACATCCCTAACAGCTTCTACTGATAAATACAGCCCAAAGCCACAGTTTCAATCCTGAATGCAAACTGAAATCCATACTGCAGCCCCTGCATGGCCTCAGTTTCCAAGGTGCCAAGCACAGAAGCTGCAGAAGCAGCAAGAGCACCGGTCTCTCCTCATCAGGCCAAATCCTCAGACATTCCAGCAAAGATCCTCAGGGTCCTGCACCCACCAGATTTCAAACACAAGAAGCGTCAGCCTCACTGACACTCTCACTGACAGCACCTGGAGACAAGCTATTTCAGCCTCACCTAAAACCCCCCAGGTGCCCAGGAGCTCTGACACACTCAATCCAGCCCCCTCAGGCAGTGAAATGCTCCCCCCTGGGGACACAACCACCACTACTATTCCCAAAACTTCCTCGAGTCACAGATGACATCTCTGAAACACCAATGCCAAGCTGCCATCCCCCTGTTTACGAGGACCCCTCGTTCCCCCACAGGATCTCTGGAGACAGCGGTTCAGGGTTTACTGAGGGTAGGCACGGTTTGCCAGGGAGCAGCAGAGCCTGACCTGGTCACAGCCTCAAACCATGATGATACCCTGTCTGAGCTATAAGCCCAGCCATTTAGAAGCTTTGACTCACTTAAAACAAAATACAGGTGGCTTTTAAAACAGAAAAAAGTCCCACTTAGTTATAACAAAAGTGCTCCAGAAGACTTCTGTGCTCCTAGCCTGCCATGAGGGCTTATGGAACCGCATTTCCATTCCCAAAATACACACAGCCCACAAAAGGGCACTAAACTTTCAACTGAGCAGATAAACCTGGATAAACTGGAGGCAAGTATCAAAATGGGCTGAGGACTGTGAGCACAGTGTGAGTAAAGCTATGAGACACCTCCCGTTTCAAACGCCAAGCACAATGTCCAGTCAGAAAACAAATGTTCATAAAGCAAATTCTCCTCCTGCTGAAAAAAGCTGGGCTTTTATTCTTCTCTCCTGAGCTGAGGATCCAGCTCTCTTGCACATCAGCAACACCAGAGAGGCCTGGGCCAGCACGCTGGCTTCTGAAAGTAAACTTTAACAAGCACGGGCACAAGGGAGCTTTGGGCCACAGCTCATCCGTCACGCCCTGATAACCACCCGGCAAAACGTGAGAAAATTGGCTGTGCAATCCCTGTCCGTAACTGCTGGAAGCGGGATTCGTGCGCTCCCTGCCGCAGCCGTGCCTCGGGAAGCTCGGGGCAGGCAGCCCGCGGGGGAGCAGCGCAGCCGGGAGCAGGGCCGAGGCACAGCCACCGCCGGCCACCTCTCTGCGAGCAGAGCAGCACGGCACACACTGCACGGATTCCAGGGGAAAACGAGACCCTGGGCGGCCAGAGGAGCGGCGGGAAGCGTTCTGTGCAGCTGTGCCAGCCCTGAGCAGCGAGGGCTGCCGGGCCTTGCCTCTGGTCACACACAACTACGTGCCGGGAGGCCAAGAGCCACGTTATTCACTGCAGCAGGGGAGGGAAAAGAAGTCCGACAGAAGGTTTGGCAGAACCCCCAAAAGCATCTATCTTGGACATCCCAGAAGTAACAACAGTCATTCAAGACGTGCCTCGTTTATACTACGAGGCTCATTACACAGGAGCCTGCCTATTTTTAGAGGTAGATATCACTACAATTGAGTGCTAGATAAACCCAAACAATTATTTTAAAAGGGTATTCCATCACTAATTATTCTAAACATCTTGTGTGCTCTGGAAGGTTGGCCTGCTGCCACTCTCCAGCATAAAACAGCTCCCAGAATGACGCTACGACTTCACTCAAGCAGTGGTGATGGGTAACTCAGAGCCAGCAGCGCGTCCCTGTGAGCCACGGCGAGCTCATCACCGCTCGGGGAGAACAAAAGATAATCAGCAAGCCATCTGTAATCTTATTTATGCAACAAAATGCATGAAGGTTGTTTTGATTTTTTTTTTTTTTACGTACCACCGAAAAGAAAAATAAATAAAAGGCCAGGCCAAGGACCGGCGAGGCTGATGGTGGCCACACTGCTCATCCATCGATTTTGTGGTTTCACCAGCCCGAGAGCAGAGTCCCGAATGCACCATAGCCCCTCTCTGGCATGACTCCCTCACCCGAGCCTTGCGAGGTGCCAGGTGAAGACGGGCAGAAGCCAAGAGTCAGCGCTGCCCCTCGCCCACCCGGCACCAGGCAGGCGCCCTTCGCGGGGACATGATTTTAATCAAACCTGACTTTTAACAGCACAGTCACCACGACCGCAGTTCCACTCCGGCACAGCCCGAATCCAACCAAACCCCCGGCGGAACCACGAAAACCAAACCCCACCGGGGGCCACGGCAACAGATGGAAAAGGGCTCTGTGATGGGGTAATGGGGGGAGGTTTATCCAGCCGGGCAGCGAAAGCCGCTGGGATGAGCAGCCGCGTTTCACGCCCGAGCTGCTCTCCAAGGACGCGCCGCCTTCCCCGCTGCAGAGGGCGGGCGGCGGGGCCGGGGGCGGCCGGGCCGGAGGGCTGGGCGGCCCGGGGGGC
>JAWWMP010000002.1:1059060-1107661 GCA_035047865.1 Dendrocincla tyrannina
CTGGTTCAGATCCCTCACAGCTCCCTCACACAGTCCCTGTCTGGTTCAGATCCCTCACAGCTCCCTCACAGTCCGTACCTGGTTCAGATCCCTCACAGCTCCCTCACACAGTCCCTGTCTGGTTCAGATCCCTCACAGCTCCCTCACACAGTCCCTGTCTGGTTCAGATCCCTCACAGTTCCCTCACACAGTCCGGACCTGGTGCAGATCCCTCACGGTCTGTACCTGGTGCAAATCCCTCACAGCTCGTACCTGGTTCAGATCCCTCACAGCTCCCTCACACGGTCTGTACCTGGTGCAAATCCCTCACAGCTCCCTCACAGCCCGTACCTGGTTCAGATCCCTCACAGCTCCCTCACAGCCCGTACCTGGTTCAGATCCCTCACAGCTCCCTCACAGCCCATACCTGGTTCAGATCCCTCACAGCTCCCTCACATGGTCTGTACCTGGTTCAGATCCCTCACAGTCTGTACCTGGTGCAGATCCCTCACAGCTCCCTCACATGGTCCCTGTCTGTGTCCCTGTCCGTGTCCACCCCACCACACCAAGGTGAGAAGGCCAGTGTTTTCTAGAGAGCAGACCTTCACCCAGACACCAGCAGCAAAGTTCTTCAGTGCTTCCTCCATGGCTCTCTGTGTGCATTATGGCTCGTGGCTCCTGCAGAACGGGATTAAATAATTACTTTAGAACTTGGCTCCCACATGGTCTGTTTGTGACAGCAGGCTTAGGGCACATGGCCACTCGTGGAGTAGGTTACTGAGCAATGACTTGCACTTTGCTCTCGACAGAGAATCCCAGAATAGTTTGTGTTGGTAAGAACCTCAAACCCCATCCAGTCCCACCCCCTGCCATGGGCAGGGACACCTCCCACCAGCCCAGGGTGCTCCAAGCCCCATCCAACCTGGCCTGGGACGGTTCCAGGGATCCAGGAACAGCCACAGCTTCTCTACCCAACCTGTGCCAGGGCCTGCCCCCCCTGACAGGGAAGTTTTTTCCTCATATCCAATCCAAACCTACCCTCTTTCAGTTTAAAACCATTGCACATCATTGCAGTTTAAAGACACATGCAGGTCCAAGCTCATCCCATGGGATGCTGCAGGACTGGCCTTGCTTTTCCCACTTTTTGTGATTTTTCAGGCTTGTAGCATGTCATCTACTCCTCTTCTCTACCCTTCAGAGCAGAAAATGTCCCAAGATCTCATTCCTGGCCACAGCTGACCACAGACATCACCTGGTCAAGGAGAAATGTTAACTTTCCCAGCTTTCTGTCCCTTTGAGATTATCCAACCACCCTTTCAGTGAAGCAATTTTTGCCAATATTCAATCTACACCTCCCCTGGTACAGCCTGAGGCCATTTTCTCTGGTCCCGAATATGTGTTGATACACCAACCACCTCAGTAATACTAAAACCTCGTGCTGACAACTCTGTGTGCTCTCTTACCCATTTCTCCAGAATGTCTGGGAGGTGACACCCCTGCGACAATGTCCCTTCAATGCCCAGCTCCAGCTGTTCCACTTACGTGTGGCTTCTTCCTTCTCTCCCAGCTCGTGGTGGGATAAGAATCCTTGCAGGCGTTCACGGGGAGTCAAAGAGGACCAGCACAAAAGTCACTGCTGGAAACAATGATCTATTTTTGTACTTCCTTCTCTCAGATACAACCCTTTGCCTCTGCCCTGCTCGGGAGTGGCAGTGCCTGCAGGCAGTCTGCTCTTGGCTGGTGGAGCCTTCACCTCCGGGAATGCCTGTCTGCATTTCCTTATCCTACATTATTTTCAGCTCAAGGAATTTAGCACTGACTACTGCATTCTTTCCTCTGCCTTAGGGCCACCAGTGAAGCCAGCAAGGACAAGACCACATTCCTCAGTTCCACCTCTGTGTCATGGGCCAAAGCAGTTGTGTCCCACCAGGATGCTTTGGAAATCACTGCTGGCATGGGAGCAGGGGGACAAGGCTGAGAGTTAACAACCTTGGCTAGTACCACTGGTGATGAGGAAGATCACAGCACTCAGTGAATGAATGCTCCTGACACTAGGCTGGAAGAGGCTGGAGATTTGCTGACCAAGGGACAGCTGTTCCTCCCAGGGACATCTGGATGTACATCACAGGACAGACAGAAATGTACCTGGGGATGCTCTCTTCGGCCCCTCTGGAGTCCAAGGACAAGGAGGGGGTCTCTGCCAGCTCCAGCCTAGCACTGGAGGGAGGAAAGTCAGCACCAGGACCCCCATGGGAGCTCATGCTGGGCAAGAGTATTGCCAGCAGGACAAGAGAGGTGATCCTGCCCCTCTTCTTAGTCCTGGTGAGGCCACCATGGGAGTGCTGTGTCCGGTTCTGGACTCCTCAGGACAAGAGAAACATGGAGCTCCTGGAGCAGGTCCAGTGCAGAGCTACAAAACTGATCAAGGGACTGGAGCATCTCTCTTTTGAGGAAAGGCTGAGGGAGCTGGGCCTGTTCAGCCTTGAGAAGAGACAACTGAGAGGGGACCTCATCCATGTCTGTAAGTATCTAAAGAGGGGGTGCCAAGAAAATGGAACTGGGCTCTTCTTGGTGGTGCCAATCAATAGAACAAGAGGCAGTGGCTACTGTTGAGACAGTTACTGGTGTCTATGAAGCATCGTATTTTTCCAAATCATCCAAACCATGTTTCATGAGGGGTTTTTCTTTCGTTTGGTTGTTTTTTTCCACTTGTTTTTTGTAAGCTCACTTTAATAAATGAATGGCTTCCTAACAATGTCTTGGGAAATTGGAAATATTAGGCTGTTGAGCATACAACTACCATAAGCCAATAGCAGCTTCACAGTTTCCACACTCTGAAGTGATTTTCCACCCCAGGGGAACATGATTTGCAAGCTGCCCTTACTCCTTAGGGTCCCCACAGCCCAGGATACGGCTCAGGGCTCAGTTAACACTGGTGGGAGCGTGGCTGTGCCCTGCACAAGGCTGCCGCACCGGTGCTCCCTCAGTGTTCCCCAGATGTGGCTGATGTGACAGCCAGTGTCACCAGTAAGGCTGGTGCAGCATTGGAGGCCCCTGTGTGACACGGAGTTTCAGGAGCTGAGATGATCATGGGCTTGCCAGAGATACAGGTTTCAGAAATGACCCACTCTTCCCAGAAGTGTTACCTGTGATTTCAGGGAATTTTGTCTTGAAACCTTGCCTTGCTTTCCTTGGCCATGACCACCAGCTGGAACCTCCTGTTGCTGTTTAGTGGCTCCGTCTGCTTGTGCCCTCTGCACCACACACCGTCATCTTCTGCAGGCAACTTGCCCATGAGCTCTGACCTGCAGAGCAGAGCCCAAGGTGACTGACCCGTGTTTTGGCATCCCAGTGGCCTTCAGGACAGGTGCTGAACGTGTCCCTGTCTGCTGGTCCTGCCGTCCTGGTGAATAGCTCCTGCAGTATAGAATTCCCACTCCACACCCACCATGTTGGAGCCACACCTTGCACCTGGCATGCCAGTTCATCCAGACCTGCTTTCAGAGCCCTTGACCTCACCTGAGGATGTGATGGATGCACCGCCAGACACATCACCTCCTCCGCCATTCTGTGCCACCAACCCAACAGAAGCTGCATCCCTGAAAGGCCCTGGCAGCAGGTCCAAGCTTGGTAGTTTCTCCCTGCTGTTGCCATATGATCCTCGGTGGAGCAGCTGCCAAGCTGGGGGAACCTGCTTCCAAAGCCATGCTGCAAAGAGAAGGAGGGGGGATGTTTAACCCATTCCTATGGAAGGACAATGGCATCCCTCTCTCTGGGGCAGTGGCTGCCTGCTGGAGGACAACTGGAGAGCATAGCTGTCTAATCAAAGATTTAGCAGCTTCAGAGATGGTCTGTAACATGAATTTCTAAGGCCAGCACAGGACTGAAGGCAGTTTGGCAGCTCCTCTTGCAGTAAACTGCTCGTGTAGACCCTTGAACAACACCGAGGTGTGTACCTGTGCTTACACGGTGTCCTCAGCCAGAGCTACAGGCAGGATGGTGATGCCAGACTGGCACGTCTCTGAGCACCCAAATCAGAGTGCCCTGCCTGATGTCATCCAAGGGAAGAGCTGGTACAGGGCAACCCCAAGAGCGAGAAGCTCCCACACTGGGTTGGGGACAGGTCCCAGAGATGGGGAATCTGCATCCTTGGCACTGGAGGAAGGGTAACATCTGGCCAACGCAATTTCACAGGAGCACCAATGCTCCTGTCTTCTCACCCCACCTGCAGGGACACCTCTGTGGGACAGGGAGGAGAAGGGGCTGGCTCTGGCTGCCCCTCACACTCTGCCTGAGGTCACACCCCCAGGCTGGGTGGCTGTGGGCATGGGGCAGTGTGGTGCCACACATGGCAGGGTATCCCTCTTGGGTCACAGACAGGACCAGAAGCCAAAGTGCAGGACTGCCTTGGGGACAGTCTCAGCAGTGCCCAACAAGAGGTCATAAACCAACATGCCCAGTGACTAACACAAGCCCAATTTTTAAATCATGAGCATCTAAGGAAGTTCTGGCCACAGCAGATGAAATGCAGTGCAGGCTGGCTGTTACTGCTCAGCAGCGAGGCCTTGGCACTGAGACAGACTGGGCTGACCTTTTGTTGAGCTATGACAAGGAGAGGTCAAAACAATAAAAAAAGCAAAGTTAACACTGGGAATTGGGAGGAGAAAAAACTGGAAGCAAGATCTAGCAAACGCTATTCAAGTACAAGAACAACACCTCTGGCTCAAAAATCCCAAGACAGGGGCTGTGGGAAGTTGGAAAAATGCATGAAAAAGGATTGCTTGAACTGGTTCACCGGTTCTGTTAGGCTGGTCACCATCAGCAGCAGCACCCAGGGCTCGCCCCAGGCGCCTGCAGCATCCCCTGCTTCTCTGATGCAGCTGCATTGCACACTAAGCAGTAACAAGCATCCTGAGGGTTCACTTGGAGCCCACCACCACCATCAGGCATAGCGGGCTGGGACCCCGGAAGCAGCACGGGCTCTCCCTGTGCACAGAGGAGCAAAAGGCAGGTGGAGGAACATCAACAGATTTGTAAGAGTACAGTGTCATCCCACAGTAACTCCTCCCCGCTCCCGAAGCAAAGGGGTTCCTGGGGCAGGCAGTGGTTGTTTCACCCAGTGAAGTGGAAGGTGTTTAGAGTAACCATCACACTGGTGAGCAGTGATTACACGTATCCAGGACAGCTGTAAAGGCACTGAGATGAAACGTATCCAAAACAGCTGTAAACACAGCCACGTCCCCTCTGCCTGGCACACCAACACGGCTTCCAGCCCGGAGCCGCCGGCACGGCTCGGGGCTGTGGCACCATGGGTGCATTCATCACCCATCAGTGTCTGGGCTTGCAGCCCTTGCACGCTGAGGGAGGCATTAACCCCCCGTGGCCCTGTAGGGCTCCGAGCAGCCCCCTCCTCCCTGCCAAGCCTGCGGAGATCAGGGGGCCAGGAGCAGCAGCATCCCCCAAGGAAGACACTCTTCTTGCCTCTCCCCTCACGTGTGTTGGCTTCTGTCCCTCAATCCCTGCTAAAGCCAGACAAACCACATTTTTAATACAAACTGAGTGTTCAGCTGAGAACTGTCTGTCCTCCTGGCCCCTCCTGGTGTCTGTCTGTCCATCCTCCCAGGCTGGCTGAGGTGGAACAAAGGGTTGCCTGCACCAGGGTGATTATCTCTTCCTCCATCTCCTTCCCTTGGGAGGATATCCTGGCACCGTGTGCCTTCACCTGCTCTGGGCCTGACATTTGCTCCCTTTCCAGCACCTTCCTGTTTGGGATATTTCTTTGTTTCAGCTTCCTTTCCTATTTGTGTCACTGAAATCAAGTCCAGGGAGCATCAAGTGAATGACGTGTCACACGCCACTGTCAGCAATCCTCCCCAGCAAACTGCATCCTACACACCTGTTGGACAGACCTGCCGTGGCACCAGAGACCCTGCCACACCACCGTGGTCCCCACCAGCCCTGTGACACCTTGCTCCCTGTCCCCCAGATCACGGCTTGCTCAGTGTCAAAGAGAACCTGCACTAGATTAAGCCACAGAAATTCTCGATTTATGAACACCGACTAGGGGTCCAGATCCCACTCCTCACAGCCCTGGGGTAGCACCATCAGGGACAACTTTGGCTCCCTGATGTTTGGGAAGGACAAGCCACAACGAGCAGAAACAGCCAGACCTGCACGGTAATGGAAGCAGTTCATGTACAAATCACACTGAGTTCAAACAGGGTCACCAACACAGCCCGTCTGGCACAAAACACCAATCGTTAAAGCAGAGAGAAGCCCTTAGATGATATTTTATGCATCCTACTTGGAATCAGGCAACCTGGAAAATCTCAGAGCATTCGGATGCAAAGACCTAAATCTTAACAATGCTGCTGGCAAGGCACTGTGCTTTGCTTGCACTACTTAACAGCTTCCTCATAAGGAAACAATGGAATTGGTTAAGGGAAAAAGCCACCACAGAAATCCTCATCCCACTGTTCAGCTGATAGAGCCCTGTCAGCAGCGTCACTCCTGATGCTGCTCCCAGTTTGGGTTTCTGGAGCACCCAATGAGGCATCAGGACCTTGCAGAGAGAAACCACAGAGCCACACACCCAGAGAAAACGTCTGGACAGGATTAAATTGCTCATCAAACCAAAAACACAAAGCCAGGTTTAATGCCTCCCACTGAAGCAACCGTGGTTCAGAGCAGAATCAGCAGATCCCAGATAATTATTACATTGGGAAGAGTCAGCAGGCAGAGCGTGATTTTCCCTTGCAAGGAAATGGTGAGTATGGAGATAAGGGTGATCCAATTAACCAGGCTTTATGAGGATTTCAAAATGGTATGAGGCAATGCTCTTAAGCACTTAAAGAATACCCAAAAGCTCTTAAAGAAACTGAGCTGCCATGGGATAAGAGGTAGAGCCCTCCTGAGATTAGTAACTGGTGAAAGGTCGGGAGTGAAGAGCAGGAGCAGGACTGCATCTCTCATGGGAGGGTCCGATGCATCCTGCACCTCCCTGAGTGCCCTGGAAAGGCCAGGACACAGCACTGTGAGAGCACGTCATGCAGAATGGCCAACAAAGGCAAAACAGCCATGGTGAAAGCCACGATTTTGGGCAGGAACAAGTTGGGTTGTGCTCAGAGGCAAAGGATGGATCAGGTGATTCACTTCACCTCTCTCTTGTGCAACACCCAGCTGAAAGGAATTGCTGGTGCCAACCTCATCTGCTTCCAAACCCATCATGCAGCTCGAATTTGCATGCAGGTTTCCTGCACTCAGGTTCCCTGAGACTGCTCCTGCAGAAACCCACCTTGGGTTGGTTTCAGAGGTACCTGTGCTGTAAATAAAGAGCAAAAGAAACAGGTACGAGTTTGCAAGTGGCTTAATAAAGTGTGGGAAATGTAAGGATCACCCAGGGAAGAGGCATCTAAGGGGAGAAATAACTCCACGCAGGGAAAGGGCTCATTGCACATACTGGGGCATGCAAGACTGGCAGAAGGGCAGAAATGCCAGGTCTGTGCTCTGCCAGTCACATTCTAGGCCAGAAGGAGCAGTGGTCACTGGGATTTGAACTCTTTGGAGCTCCCTGAGTGCTGGGCCAGCCAAGCTGCCTGTGCTGGGACTGTCTAGAACCATCAGCATGGTGTCTGCTGCCACTGCAGCCAACTCCCTGGCAAGCTGCCCTGGGCAGAGTGTGCAGGGGCAGGACAGCACTGCTTGCTATTCAAAGCAGAAAAGAAGGCTTCCTCGTGGCCCTGTGCTGCCCAAGAAGCTGCCCCATGCATGGTACAGCCAGACAGGCACTTCAGGTCACAAGGAAGTGACCAGGACTTGGGCTACAGCAAGATCAGCCGTGGCCAGGCTGAGTCATGACCAGCTGGGTCCCAGGCAGACCTTCCTGTGGGCTGGGGCTGGTGACACTCAAAGTCAGGGGAGGGTGAGGAATGCAAGTCCTTTTTCAGGAGCTGGGAGACACCTCCTCACCCCCAGACAGCAAACCTACAAACACAGCCCTAAATGACTCACAGAGGTTTAAAGCTCAGACCCATCGGTGCTGTGGTGAAGACATGCATGGGAAGGGACTCAGTCCCAGTGTGCTCTGGCCAGGGAGCAGAGAAGAGCAACCATCCTGCAGCAGAGACCCAGTGCTCCCAACAATCCCAGCTGCCACTGCCACTTTAAGTACAGGGTAAGAAATGCAGCCGAGGGCTGGAGTTGCCCCTGACCACGGCACAACCCAGGGCCTGCTGCCAGCTGATGGAGAGGAGAGCCTGGGCATCACCTCAGGGAGGCCACGGCAGCCCCCCTGCCCCACTGCTCCCATCCAGCAGCTGGCAGGAGCTGTCCAGGCTCACCTGCCTGACCCCAGCTCCATTCTCCCAGTACCCACAGCCCAAATATGAGCCTCAGCACTGCAGCTGGCAGAGGTTACACTGGAAAAAGCCATCACACATGCTTAGCTCTAGGGACAAAAGCAAGCCATGGGCACAATGCAGCTCATGGCTTCAACCAGAGTGTGAGCAGAAGTGCTCTCTACCCGGCATAAGTCATAGTTTCCACAGGCAAAGGGGCCGGGGGTGCTCGCCCGTACAAGGCCTGCAAGGAAAACGTTCCAGGGCAGACAGGCCAGCGGAAGGAAGGAGGAGGGAGGCTACGTGCTCGCTCTGGGGACTTCCTTGGGTTAGACCCAGGGTTGGGACCGGGTCTGCGTGACTCACCGTGCTTTTCTGAGCGGAGCTGCTGCCCTGGTGCAACCCCTGAGGAACCAACCGTGAGGGGCCATCGCTGCTACCACGGAGAAACGTGGGAGCAGTAGGAGCTGCTATTAAAAATCATCCCTTTGCAGCCCACACACCAGAGAACCACGAGCTGCTTGGAAGGGAGAATCCCCTTCCACCCACCGCTTTGTGTGCAGCTGAAAATATCTGCTGGTACCACCAGATGGACAGGCTACCCAGGCTGCTGCTTTCAGACACAGCTCTCTGAGCAGCCCTTAAAGCCAGAATCACCAACAAGAAAGAAAACAGCTCGGAAAACTAGCCCCAAATTTCTCCAGCCCCGAGCTGTTGTGCATTTGGTGCTTACTCACTTCTTGCCAAGTCTAGAGCTGCCGGGTTGGGCCCCCGCCCTCCCCTCTGGCACAACTACTCCTTACAGCTTGGAAGCTATTTTTTTCCCACTCTGCTATCTTAAAAAAGGGAAAAAAAAGGCGTGAAAGCTTTTATCATCCTGAAAACATGCCAACTGCGAAGGCGACTCTGTGTCTCAGACGCCTGTTTCCTGGCAGATTTGAAGCCCTTTGCTCAACTGCTCGGATGGCGGGGGCAGGAGATGCCTGCAGCAGCAGGGCTGTGAACTGGAACTCGAAACACTCCCATGTTTAACTGCTGCTACATTTCCCGGGGGACCAACATTTCCAAACAGCGGGCTGGGAGCTACGCACACAGCCAAGTGGCCCATCCGAGGTGGAGGGGAGGTGTGAACGTGTTGCAGTGATGCTGTGCTCACAGGTGAAGGCCACGGGCACGGGTGCACAGGATGTACTGAGGGAGGTCCCCCTGCTCGACACCTCTGCCTGCCTCAGCTCTGTCAGCCCCCACAGGTTTGCAGGGAAGGGACAGGACCAAGCCACAGAGGCTGAGCGGGGAAAAACTGCTGGATGGCTGCACTGCTGGTGCCCAGATTTCCAGTGACCAGCTCTGGCTGTAAGCACCCAAAGGCGCTGGGAAGTTCATGTGCAGCCTGAGAGGTGGGGACAGCCCCTGCCCTGATGCCACCCTGGAAGGAGCTACACGCACAGCTACACCCCAGTGATGCTTTTTGGGGCTCCAAAGTGCTTGGAGCTGCTTTTGTACATAGAAATTCCGTTTCCAGCCCAAAACTCCACAGCCCTCTTAGAAAGGATGGATAGTCATGAGTGGCATGGAAGGTGGGAGAAAATGGGCCAGTTTTTAGGGAAATTCTCTGCTCTACTTTCCAAAGGGAAAGGTATTCTCTCAAGGATGATCTAGTAGTGTGCACAAGCAGGTGGAACGCCATGCAGAAAGGTGGAGTCTCACGGCAAGCAATGGTGGCCTGAACAAAACCACACCAGCCCCGAGTGCTGCTGTGCCAGACGTGCTGGAACTTCAGTACACACTGGAGTCCAGGGCAGCCAGGTGGTGCCACCATGGACAGTGGTAATGCCTTTGTCTCTGTTCCTTTGGCAGCAGAGCACAGGCCACCGTTGGTTCCACCTGGAGGGGTGTGCAGTACACCTGGAACCAACTGCCCCAGGGCTGGAAACACAGCCCCACTCTGCCATGGACTGATCCAGGCTGCACTGGAAAAGGGTGAGACTCCAGAACACCTGGAGTACATTGATGACATCATGCCATGGGGGAACATGGCAGAGGAAATTTCTGAGATCCTTCTGCCATCCAATTCTCAACTCTATCCTGCTGGAGTGGGAAGGGGGAGGGAAAGAGGGAGTGAGAGAGCAGTGTCTGTCTGTGTCTTGCTGGGGGCACTGAACTGGGAGTACCATTCCTAAACCACTACAAGGTAGAAGAGTATGTCTTGTCACATGACCCCCAGCAACATCTATCCAAGCACCTGCCTATAGCCAGCCCTGCTGCCAGCTGAGGACCTTCCTTAACATTTCAGTCCAGGCTGTCTGTCATTGTTCCACCTTTTAAGTTACTTGGAACCACCCATGAAAAGAACACTAAGTAGTCTGGGAAGACAGGGATTGATGGCCTTTCAGATTTACTTTCACTCTCAGGACAAGCTCCTAGGAAGAACATGTCATGCCAGCTGACTCCTGTCCCTCCTGCCCTCCACATACACTTCTACATCCACTGGAGAGCCCAGTTCACTAGCAACAACGGCAGTCTCCTTCCTTGTACTTAGAATCATGGAATGAGAGAATTATACTGCAGTTTGGGTTGGAAAGAACCTTAAAGACCATCCAGTTCCATCCTCTGCCATGGGCAGGGACACCTTCCACTAGCCCAGGTGGCTCCAAGCCCCATCCAACCTGGCCTCGAGCACTTCCAGGGATGGGGCAACTTCTCTGGGCAACCTGTGCCAGGGCCTCACCATTTTCACAGGGAAGAATTTCTTTTCAGCATCCCACCTAACCCTGCCCTCTGGCAGTGGGAAGCCATTCCCCCTTGTCCTGTCACTCCCTTGTCCCAAGCCCCTCTCCACCTCACCTGGGGCCCCTTTAGGCAATGGGGCAGGGAGAGGGCTCTAAGGTCTCCCAAAAGCTTTCTCTTCTCCAGGCTGAAGAATCTCAATTCTTGGATGTCTTCACCTTTTCCACTCAGGTCCAAGGATGGCTGCAGCTGGGGCTGGCCAGCCCCACAGCAGTGGGGTGGAGGACGGGACACAGTCAGCACCTCTCCATAGCCTCTGCCAACAGGAAGCTCCTGCCAGGCCCCAGGGGGAGCAGGGGTGGCACGGTGACGTCTCTCACAGGCAGCATCAGCGACAGCGTCTGCACTGCCAGAATCAGGTGGCATCAGGCAAACTGCCTTTGTTCAACAGTGCCAGCCTAGAAGGAGAAAAACAGCACCATTAGCAGTGAGGCAGGAGGTAGGTATGACCAGGGTGCCAGCCACTCCCATTGCAGATGGTTTTGGGCACTAACCTGGGTCATAGGCAGCTGCAGGAAGTTGCTTCTCAAGGTTAAGAAGCATCAGCAAACTTTTTTTATGTTTGAAAGACAGCACTGATATTTCTGGGTGTCAGATTGAGATCACCTCCAATAGGGAATGGCCCTGCCTTCAGTTGTCCCCCGTGAAAGTTCATTGGGCTTTTGTGAACACTGGCATTTGGTAGAAAGAAAGAAAGGCCTTCCCCTGCTGCAGGGGTTCCCAACCCAAACACACACGTGACTGTTCAGAGCCTGCAGGCAGGACACATTTTGGGACACTCCCTGCAGGGCAGGCCAAACAGGGAACACAAAGGCCAAAAGGGATGAGCATCACCCCCAGGAAGCACGTGCTTCTAAGGGCAAGAGAAGGCAAGTCCCTGAGTTAGCCATGATCTGCAGAGATTTCTCATTGCTTGTGTGGCAGGAGGCAGCAGCAGTGTCCTGATTCCCTATACACATGGAAAAAACAATTATTTTCAGTAATTTTTCCAGCAATGGAAATAAGCTCATATTTCAATTCCTATTTACAAAAACAAGAGCCCGACAAACTCAGTGCTGTATGAAAGTACGTTTATTCCAAAGCAAAGTTTCCCACATAAAACAATGTCTGTGAACAGCAGCACTGGCCTTGACAGATCTCCAACAGCCTCCCGGGCTCCAGGGCTGGGGGTCCCAAACCACCCCACCAGAGCAAGCGCCAATCTCTTCTCCGAGTTGTCAGGAAGGGCAGGGAAAGAACAGAAAACAGACACGTGGCCACTGGCACCATTTCAGAAATTGTGCCTGCTCACAAGAAGAGCAAATGAATCAAGACACTTTGCAGGGAGATTAATGCCTGCACAAAGGTCCCACAGAACCCCCTGCTCTGTGCAGACTGCCTGCAAAGGAGCAGCTGCCCCTGTCAGGAGAGAGCTGTGTTATTCCTGCAGACACAAACCAGGGCTGTTTGGTTTAATCATCTGCTGAACTGCTTCCAAGGACCAAAGTGGTTGAGAGGTCGTGTCAGTGACGTGCTCCTTCACAGCCTGGAGCCCTCGCAGCGTGGAGCACACCTCTGATCCCAGCTGCCACCCTAAAGGGGATTCCCTTCTTCCCCCAGCCTCAGCCTCTTGGAGAGGTGCTTGCTGATGGCCATGAGGGGGTTGGCTCTGTACTTGGGGTCGGTGAGAACCTCATGAAACCGGGCCACTTCCTCCTCTCTGAGGAAAGAAAAATAACACACAAATTCTCCAAGTGCCTCATGCAAAAGGAACTGAGCAGATAAGGACCAAACTCATAAAGCTGCGGATTTCTGTCGAGACAGAGTGATCCCGGGTGTAAAGCTCAGAAAGAGACAGTGCTGCAAGAAATAAACCCAATTTAGCCAAGGGCAAAGCTCGAATTGCTGCCAGCTTCGTGGGAGACAGAGACTTGATCTCATGCCACAGAGACAGAAAACAATCATGTTAGTGTCCAGCATCACTTGAAAATGGTTATTTTAGAGCTTTTCCCTAGTAAATCAAGGGACTGTGGGTATCTGGTAAAACACTGGGAATGAAAATGGCTTCAGATTGCACCAGCACAAAATCAGATTCTCTTTTGAAAGCTCATCTACTGACTTCCTTTATTGCTGAACATTGAGCCTTGGTAATCCTACGTGCAACACCAGTTAGACACCACCGGAAGAGCATGAGAGAACTCCCTCTGCAGACCTGGCACAGCTGCTCGCTGTGGAAACGGTCTTGTCTTAAAAAGCAAGCAAGCAGGGAAGAACAAGAACAGACCAGGAGGGTTAAAAGAAACCTGTGAGTTTTCGCACAGCTACATCCATTGCAGCATCCCCACCTCCCTCAGACTGCCAGGCTCTCCACAGCCTTGCCAGACACACATTGTTGGCATTCAGCTACTCCCCTCCCAAGTATGGCCCTTCCCTTCAATGCCAGCCCTGTCTCTGGCAAAGGAACAGAGCAGCTAAACCTGAAGCGTGGGTTGTGGCAGTTGGGGCAACACAGTGAGTCTTAGGGAACCTCCCATCCTAACTAATACCCTGGGAAATAAACCTCAAGACCTTCCTCCAAACCTTTTCCCTCCCAAGAAGCAGAGGCTTCCCAGACCACCAGAAGGTAAAGAGAGGCAGGACTGAGCCAGGAAGGCACCCCAGCACCAACAGTGGCCAGTTTCTGACAGAGAAGGGTATTCACAGAGCGTGCTGGAGAGCAGTGCTGGCATCTGTAGCCTGACTGTTCAGCCTCAGTCTGAAGTTGAATGGCTCAGGACTGACTGAAACCCTGGAAACATGAAAAGCAAACACTGCCAGATCACAGTGCCCAGCCCCAGGAGAGCTGTGCTGAGGGAGAATGAAGTTCTTGATGCCTAGTGGCAGTACAAACTATCCAACAGATCATACAGAGGAATAAGGAGTTGCCAGACTAAGCTCAGGAATTAAACTCTCCATCCTTGTTGATACTCAAAAGCCTTGTGGACATGGTCCTGAGCAATCAGTTCTAGGTGATCCTGCTTGAGCAGAGGGGTTGGACCAGGTGACCCCTGGGGATCCCTTCCAGTGTCAGCCATTCCATAAGGCTCAGCAAGGACTGGGCACTCATAAGGGGGTACTTACAGCAGCCGGTGTTTCTGAGCTTGTTTCATCAGACAGAAGTCTGATGGTTCTGCCTTTGCTACATGGCTGTGGAGAGAAGAAACAGAACGAGTGTCAGAGAAGGGCAGTAATTTAGCAATGGCTGTGGAGATGGAAAGAGCCCAAGAATTCTGCATTTGCCTTCCCAGAAAGGATAGGTAATTGTCCTGCATGGAAATTGTCCTGAAAGGCAATTATTTCCGCAGCCAGGCACTGCATGGAAATGCAACCTCCTCCTGCCACAGACTGACAGCGCAGGAGGCACTACAGAAGAACCCGATGGTTTCATTCCAGCACTGCTCATTAGCTGTCCATGCCCAGATCCCTTTCTGCTTATCGCTGACCTCCAGGTCAAACTGCTCCTGTTGCTGAGACAAAAGACCCCACTGACCTTGCCCTCGCCGCCACACGGGCCACCTCTGCACGGCTCAGGTTCCCTCCCAGCGCTCCCGCCACCCCTCACACACGGTGCCACGGGCACTCGGCAAGGAGAGGGGACTGCCAGCCCTGCCCTGGCTCCTGCAGCGGGACTGCTGGGACAGAACGGGCTGGAGTGCAGGACGGTGCACTACGTGCAGGAGAGGCGAGGCAGCACGTACACATCTGCACTCTCTCTAAACCCACTCCTATTCTTATTCCTGGGCAAAGTCCAAGGGGACCAGAGGTGTAATCCCATCCCACATGGTGCCCAATGGCAAGCAGCAGCAGAGATTTACCACAAACCCAGTGCTGAGCCCCAGCAAGGCACACACAAGAAGGGCAGAGACTGCTTTTGGGACATGAAGTGCACGAGGGGAGTTGATGGTAAAACTGGACATTAAGGAAAGGAGAAGAAATTTCCATTCTTCAGGATGACACAGATCCAGAAGTTAACAGGAGAAACAAGTTGGGAAGAGGGTCTGCCTCCATGGGGTAGCTCCAATCCCACTCGCCCTAAGGCTGAGCCCCAGCAACAGCCCAAGGGGGGAGGAAGAGGGTCTGTCTCCCACCCCTCTGCTGGGGCAGGGCTCAAGCAGGAATCTTCCCTTCTGACCTGATCTGCCCCAGGGGTCAGGAAACAAGACAGTTCCTCACCTTCTCTTGAAGACAAGGATCTGGTCTCTTCTTGGCAGCCTTACAGTGATCTCCTCTTCCTATTTCCCTCTCTGCCACACTACCCTCCATCCTGTTATTTTGCCTTTTTTCCTTCCCATTCTTCCTTCCCTCCTACTCCCTTGCCTTATATTCCTTCACCTCACTCACTCCCATCACTCCTCTCTATTCCATCAGCTCCTGCTCATTTTCCCCTCCTCTCCCTCTCCCCATTTTTAACAGCTGAGCACAGGAACAATTCCTTGTCCCAGTTTGCCTGGAAGGCTCACAGAAGCTCAGAGAAATCCCTTTCCGAGTGGGATGGCGATCCATGGTCACCAGAGCAGGGCTCTCCAAACCCACGTGTGCCACCAAGTCACCACAGCAGCCCCTTCAGAGATGAGCAGCTCTGCAAAGGGTGGCAAAGCCTCAAGGAAAGCTATTCCAGGGTACATCCCAGGCTGGATTTCCCTCCAAAACCACCAGCCCGCTGCCTGTTCTCCTGGACCACGTTAGCAGCCCAGTTTCATTACACTTTATTGCCTTCATTCATTATAAAACAGAATAAAAACCTCCCTGTAATGCGCTTTTACCCTGCAGGAGGATCAAATTCCTGGAGAATCTAATCTTTTATTAATAATGATGACAAATCACCAGAGTATTACCCTTCCTTTCTGCAATGATTCAAATCCTATAAAAGCCTCCTCTGATTATTTCAAACACTTCTGCACACACGTCCAGGAAGCCAGAAGCCAACAAGGGGAAGAAGAGCCCTGTAGCTCCTCTATGCCAGTGCTGAGTGGGGCTGCTCTTGGGGTGGCACGTCACAGGCTGACATCACCCAGTGACAAACCGGGCTGGGGGAGGGAGGGAGGGAGCTGACAGGGCATCTCCGAGGGTGTCACGCTGGAAATTCGTGCCAGGTCACCAAACACTTCCAGGTGTGCCACACATGCCCTGCCATGAAGTGTACTACGGAAGAGAAGGTCACTGCAGTTGCTGGGAGGAGTGTTTTGGGCAGTGTTTTGCCTTAAAGCATCCCCTGGCAGACGGCCAGAGAGGGGTAAGACTGCAGGAATCCTGCCTGGAGAAGAGAAGGGTCTGGGGGGACCTGAGAGCCCCTTCCAGTGCCTAAAAAGGCTCCAACAGAGCTAGAGAGGAGCTTTTGACAAAGGCTTGGAGTGACAGGACAAGGGGAAATGGCTTCACACTGACAGAGGGCAGTTTTAGATTGGATATTGTTGGGGTGTCCTGTGCAGGGCCAGGACTTGGACTTGATTATCCTCAAGGGTTCCTTCCAACTCAGGATATTCCATGATAATGATAAGAAATTCTTGGCTGGGAGGGTGGCACAGGCCCTGGCACAGGTTGGGCAGAGAAGCTGTGGCTGCCCATGGATCCCTGGAAGTGTTCCAGGCCAGGCTGGAGCACCCTGGGCTGTGGAAGGTGTTCCTGCCATGGCAGGGGGTGGAATGAGAGGAGCTTTAAGGTTCCTTCCGACCCAAGCCACTGTGTGATTCTAAGACCAAGACAAGCTTACAGCCACATCCTCTCCCCTACTTGCTGCTCAGAGATGCAGTGCCAGCTGCACTTCAGAGACACGCAGCAACCCTCCACAGAGCTGTCCTCAGTGGGTCTGGCAGGGCCCACCTGCACACACAAGCTGCCCTCAGCCCTGACAACCTGCAGCACAAGGGGCTGTGCAAGCAGCAAGCCTCCTGCTTGTACTAAACCTCTGACTACACATATTTGATGTCCTTTAGTTCTCATGCTGGAAAACATCACACCATGACAGAAAAGGGGGCAAAGCCACCTATTCAGGCTCAGGTAAGCCCTGGCCAAAACCTCCAACCAACTCTCAGTGCTTTGTAAGATTTGAAACTCTGCCTGTGCTTTTGTTCACTCCCACTGAAAGAGGGGGCAGGCTGACTAAATGTTTGCATATAGGAGAAAAACAAAAAAAAGGAAAAAAAGAAAAGCTCTTCAAAGAATTGCAAGCCAAGTTAAGGGAAATGTTTTTCTATACTTCGCTGGGAGGTTCAAGGCTGCTGTTTGTCTGAGCAGTGGCTTTCCAGGAGCACAGAGAACAGCCAACTCAGCCATGCTCTTGGCCAAACTCACATTGCAACACAACAGGCAAACAAAGATCCTGGCCAGAGTGTAAAGCTCTGCTCACAGGCCTTGAGCTTCCTCAAGAGAAAGCCCGGGTGGAGGTCTGGAAGGACAATGTCAGGCTGGACAACACCAAGTCCAGGCAGCATCACACTCTGGGCACCTGTGTGTCACTCCTGAAAGTCCCAGGACATCTGGATGCCCCCAAGGCTCATCTGAGCAGTGTGGTTCCCCTCTGAGCTGTGGATTCAGAAGATATGTTTCATCTTCTCTCTTGTGCCAAGTGAAACATGGAAAGGGGTGAAACAGCGCCGAGAACGAGACCCTGCTCTCCTGAAGCCACGAGCTGAGCTGCAGGGCACTTCACCCCGCAGGAAGAAGGGGAACGCACAGCCCATCCCCAAAGGGCACGTACCTCTTGAGTGGCTTCCTGCCCCTGCCACCTGTGGTCAGCTCAGAGAGCTCAGGCAGGGCTTCCATCAATGGCTGCATGTCTCCCACCACAGGCGTCGCTTTCCTCTTCGCTTCGGCCTTTTGCTTCTGCTTCATCATCTTCACACTCTCGATTTCTGCATCAGAAACAAGGCGTTACTGAGGCAGGGCAAGTGTCTGCAGGAGGTAACCCCTGAGCTAGGAGATTCTTAGACTGCTTTGCCATCTACAGGAACATCAGGCCAGAAGTGACTTGAACCATGGAAAGACCCAAAAATAATGCAGCTGGGTTGTTCCCCTCCTCACAAGCTGTGTTTGCTTGTAACTATACACCTCCCTTCGGACACTGCAGTGGGAAGGGGCATTCCCTGACTGATTTTGCCTGAACTGTTCCCATCCCTCACACTGTTCATCCCTCACAGCAACACAGCACAGGAGTCCTGGTGTGGCAAAAAACCCCACGCTGACCTTGCATCGAATTGGGAGAGAGAAACAAGTGGGGAAAGGACAAACCAAATACAGCCAGCTCCACATCTGGCCTTAAACAGGCACAGCTCCACCCCTGCTTTGCTGTTGGGACCAAACAGTGGTCTCCTAGCACAGGCAGAAAAGATGAACTTAATTTCAGCTGTTTACTTAGTTTGGAGCGAGCCAAGGTCTCACCTTCATGACTCATGGCCGAGTGCATGCAGTCAGGTGCTGGATAAACTGGACCTTTGGAAAAGCACTGCCCCAAGTGGCACAGACAGATGGCTCTTCCTCAGAACCATGTTTCCCAGTCTCCCTGCAGCAGCTCTGACACGGCTGTGGGCACAGAAAGCTCCATAAGTGTTACACCAGTGTCCCTCTGGGTCATGGGAGGTGGGCTTGGGAAGCCACAGGCTTCCTGCCTCGTGCCTTGAGGCTCCCTGGGGTAGTTGTAAGTCCCACAGCTGCCCCAGCTCCCAGGGCAAGCCTCAGCAGAACATGTCCTTCAGGACAACCCACAGAAGCCCAGCAGTCACACAAGCTTCCAGCTGCACTCCAGCCTGACCCAAAAGCCCCTTGGAGAACTGCAAGGATGAGGCTCAGTGCTGAGCTAGAAACTCCTTGTGTGGACGTGACAGAGGGCCAGAAGCTGCGGGGCCAAGCTGGCGGCACAGGGAGGCCAAAAGCTTCCAAGGCAGCACGGCCACAGAAGGCCAAGCATTTCTGGTGTGAGCACAAAAGCCTCCAGTCCCACCGACAGACCACAGTCCTGGGTCTAATCCTGTCCCCCCAGGCAAGGAAGCAGAACTCAAATTCACTGGCTGGCTGCTGGCTCCTTTAATACCTTTGCCTTCTTCTCTCTCCAACCCAGCTGAGTTGAAGAGCAACAGTTTTTCCTGCACGGCAGTTTTGCTGTCCATGGATGTTTGTGACAAATCTGGATTGGAAACGCTTCTCCCCACAGCCACCCCTGCCAAGAGCACAGCTTTCTGTTCTGCATCACTTCTTTTTTTGGTCTGGCTTTATGAAGCTGACTACTTCAGTGCTTTCATAAACAGTATGTGCTTAAAATTTTCAGACACCTGATTCTGCGCAAACATCCCAAATTCTTTTCCTATGAAGTCTTGCTCGTCTGAGGAGCCATGCAATATATGTATTTTTAAATGTGCATACTTCTGATGTCTGAAGCATTACTTAAGTTTTGTCCCTCTCTAGTCTCTCTTAAGATTACTTATTGGAATGGAAGAAAGCTCCAAGTTTTGCATTTGCTCTACTGGGCTGAACTTTGGTTCCCAGGGTCTTGGCATCCAGTGTCACAAGAGCAACCTTGGGACAAGAAGAAACAACAAACTCACATTTAGGAAAACAGAGATGTAGTGATAAAAGCTCCAGCAGTGCAAGCTGGGCTCTCTTTTGGGGGGCAAAGAGCTCTTTCTCCACAAAAAACTGGCAGAGCTTTTAGGTTCTTCTGTGCCTGGAAAGCACTTCTAACACCTAATATCTTCTAAGGCAGATTAATGTGGCCTGGAGTTTACTGTCTTGGTGTTTCACTCAAAGCAAAGACTGTGCATTTCATTTGCATTCCTGCAACTTGGTGATTTCAGTGACAAGAGAGAGGGAAAGAGGCCCCAGCAGGGCCAAAATAACACATATAATCTTGGGAAAGACTGATGCTACAAAAGCATCAGGAGGGCAGGATTAAGAGGGTGGAGGGATCCTGCTCTTGGGCATTTCTAAAGCAGCTGACTTTCACTAGCACAGCCTTCTACCCTTTGTGTCCAAGGGCTGCAGATGCCAAAGGCAATGGGAAGCTGTTGGGAGGAGGTTTCCTTCACACACACTGTTAAATTCCCAGCTTTTTGTCTGAGAGGAGTCAGACACACCCTCACTGCAACTGATGAAATCACAGGTTAATGGACTTGAGCTCAGGTGCAGAGAGCCTATGGTGGAGCAGAAAGTCACATCCCTCTGCCCCAAACATATTCTGTGTCTAACTCTGTTGGGCAGGAAGGTGTTGAGGGAAAAGCTTGTCCCAAGAACACCTTCAGGGGACACAAGGAACGCCTGTGCTCCACTGGGTAGGACAGCATAGTGTCTCACTGTGCTGAGACACTCAAAGCAAAACTACAGACACTTCCCACAGGAAACAGAAGCATTTCTGCCATGGGCTGGTTTTGTTTAGCTCATATTTCACAGCCTCCAGAAAGGCCAGACTGTCTGGTAAGTGGGTTCACTGACCTGCAGCATGTGGGAAAGAGCAGCAACACAGCCAGCAGTGGCCAGAGCTCTGCCTTGCTGCAGGTTCTCACCACAGAGCTTTGGGATTAGATGGGGGCAGCGTGGGGCTCAGCTCCAGGCTGTCCTACCACCCCCATGGCTCATCAGTGCAAGAAGCTCCACCACACAGCTAGTTCTGCCTGCACCAGAGCTTTAAAAGATAGAAAAATACACTAAACTGATGTGGGCCCAGTGTGCTAGCTGGATAAAGAAAGGGTTAATGTAATCACATATATTACACATGGGGAAAGATTAAAAAAATAGACTGGGGGCAATCAATGACTCAGTTGGTGCAAAACACTGAGAAACAATAGCTGGGACTTCTACCCCACCTGCTGGGGAGCAGGTGTGAAGGTTCCTGAGAAGCATTCAGCCTCTCCCCACACTTCACCCACACCCAGGGCACAGAGATCCACCAGAGCCAGGCTCCGTGGGGTGCCACATGGACTACTCACTCTGCAGCCATCTTTCTTTCCTCAGCTTCATCTTTTCTTTTTTGGAAAGAACTGTTTTTTCTTCTAAACCTAGAAGAGAAGAGACATGAGATGGAGCCTGGCTCCCGTACAACAGATTTTGTTCAACCCTTGATGTTTTTTGACCTTGCTGGCAGGCCAGGCAGGATGCAGGCAGAGCAGGGGCTACACTGCACCCCAACTTTTAGCCAAACAAATCAAACCTGACTTCTTCAGTTAAAAAACAAGAAACAAGCACGTAGATCAGATCATCAGCACAGAATCCTGGAATGGTTTGGGTTGGAAGGGATTTTAAAGCTCATCTTATTAAATACAAACCTGTCATGAGCAGAGACACCTCCCACCAGCCCAGGGTGCTCCAAGCCCCATCCAGCCTGGCCTTGGACACTCCCAGGGATCCAGGGGCAGCCACAGCTCCTCTGGGCACCCTGTGCCAGGGCCTGCCCAGGGAAGGATCTCTGAAGGACACCTGGGGCAGCCTGACAAGGAGCAGCTCATAACTAGCAGCTTGTAAAACAGCCTAGTACCTACTATTTACCAAATTCAGTATTTAGAAAGCAGCTGTTGAGCACTGATGTCCAATACCAAGTAAAATAACATCACAAATATTTTTACTGATCTGTTGCAGACAGACACACTATAGAACTGTATCTTTAAAATAAATGTTTTGTGTTTAAAATGAAATGGATTTTAGTCAACTTTTCTCCTGAAATGTGCTGGGAATACCAGAATGCCAATGGAAGAACAAGCCCCCAAAGATCATTCCTCTCTACTTTAGCTTATGCTTAAGCCTGGAAATGAAAAAATAGCCCTTTTTTATCCAAAAGAAATAGAAGAAAGGAATTCAATGCAGTTCTGAAAACAATTCACTGAGGACAGCTCCTCTGAAGCTACGAATCTTTTAGGGTGATTTAAACACAAGCAGGATCCTCTTTTAGTGATTCCTTAAGATCAGAACAAGCCTTGTGGGGCTGGGGGGGGCCTTTCCATAAAGCCAGTGATCACCACCACATTTTGAGTTTCTGGAGGACACCAAGAACGAAGCTGGAGCTTCCACTGCTTCACGTGTCAGCAAAACACATTCCTGCAGTCAAGGCACCCAAAAAGCAAGAAATAAACCCATGTTTGTTGTGGCACCAAAGCAGATGGTGAAACAACAAACTGCCTGTTCCAACAACCAGCCCTGAGCTACGCCCACCCCAGCACTCCACATTTCTGCAGTTTCAGGGGGAAAAACGGATGACTTATGGCCAAGTGGCACATTGCACCCTGCTGATGTCCTGCACAGGACACCCTGGCTGCCCCAGCCTGTCCAGATCTCAGCCGTGGCAGTGCTGCAAAGGTCTGCCCCTCACCTGGAAACATGCTCAGGAGCTGACTGGAAAAACAGCTCCCGGTGGGATTTGTTAATGAAAATTTAAAAAACCCCACAATTCAACCAGCTGGCCAATTCTAGTAACAACAGCAATTCAGGTCTGGGGGTTTTCCCCCTGCCTCCCAAATGGTAGTGGAATATTTAAGAACACAAAAGCTGTTTTCTTGGCAGGAGCCCCGCCGTGCTGCACCCAGAGACCACCAGAGGGGTGCCTGGGGACAAGGAGCCGGATCCCTCCCCTGTCAGCACCCAGTTCCTGCCCTTTTCCATCACCTGCTCCATTTTCCACATCCCAGCTTGCCCCTCAGAAGGCTGTTTCGCTGCTGGAAGGGGCCAAGTTGTGTTTGGCAACCTGCAGCTGCAACGCCGAGTGCCAAAACCGCTGGAAAGCCACGGGAGGACGGTGGAGGCAGAACTGGTCTGGTTAATTAACAGCACAGATTGTCCCCGAGGTAGGATCTTGTTCTTATTCAGCTTGCAAGCACCTCCGAGATCAAAGTCAGGCCACGGCTTCACTGTAATTATTTTCCTGTGAAATCAGGAGGGTTTGGGTCCCCTTCCCCGGCCCATTCCACAGGTAACTTAAGAACTCTTGCCTTTGAAACCTCCTGCTTGCAGGAAAGGCAAGCAAGCCCCGTGTATACGAGCTGAGGGTAATTTCCATGCTGCAAACTTGACAATTGTTCCTTTTAGCAAGAACGTGCTTTTTTCTTTCTTCCCTGTGATCTGCACAGCTCAAGACATCTCAAATATAAACAGATTACAAAAAACCCACAATAGCTCTTTCCCCCTTCATCAAACATTTGATACTACTCCTGGCAATCCTCAGGATTCTGCTTCCATGGCAGACAAGTGGGTTTGCTGGGGGTTTTTTGAGGATAGCTTCCTTGATTCAAAGATCTTGGAGATTTTTTGGTAAAAGACTCAGGCTAAAAAAAATTAAATATATATATATATATGCACACACACACACATATATATGACTGCTTTTCAGAAAGAATTCCTTAGACTAAGTATACATATAAATCCTACTTTAGAAATCCCCATTTTATACACTCCAGGCATTCAGAAAGAAGCTGGACTGGTTTAAAGCTGTAACACTGCAGGCCTCCCTCCCCCAGGATCCCACTATTTGACTCCACAACTGAGAGGGTGAAAAAACCCAGGTTTCACAGTTCCAGGAAACAACATTACTTGGAGGACTTGGCCATGAGCAGAAACATCCAGCAAACCTGTGCAATGCCACGAGGACAAATGGTCCTGCCCCCTGCACCGCTGCAGGGAAGCACCACGCTCCAGCCTGGATAGAAGGGACTCAGAAACAACTTGTAGCATCAATTGTTACTCCCAGAACCATGATGGTAACCTAACAGTAAAGCTGTTGCCGCTCGAAACATAATATTTTGGCAAATTGAAGTTAAATAACAACAGATGTGTTAATTTTAGCCTCTCTTGTATAACAGCAGCAAAAGAGAGCATATGCCTACAGCTGTGTGGTGAGTTCACCAAAGAAGTCTCAAATGAGAGTACATCCAAAAGCAGAGGCTGGGTGTGGTTTGGGGCTGTTTTCCTAAATGACACAGTGTCACTTGTAAATTGTCCTCTAGCCTTGTGCAAGGAAAGGGCCTGGGAAATGGTCACCCCGGTCCCCTGGGGCACACGCAGTGGTGCGCCCCGACAGAGGGCCCTGCACGGGGGCTGAGGGACATCACGGGTCAGGCAAGAAGTCACCCAAGATGCCCCCTGGCAGAGATGACGCCCAGGGGAGCCAGCCTGGCGGCTCCCTGCCCTCATCCCAGCCAGGAGCCCCAGGCAGTGACCTCCAGCTGCACTGCCTGCACCGGTGTCTGAGGAGCCGGGGCCAGCGGTGGGGCCGGGGCCTGCAGCTGACAAGGACAGAGGCAGGGGGGCAGTTTCCAAGCTATCTGCCCTCTTGCTCCTGGAGAAGCCCCAAGAGACAGCTTGGTAGGCTGCATGTGGGCACAGAGAGCACATCTGGGTTTTACCCAGCCCAAGCCCTGCCGCACCCTGGGCAGGCTCAGAGCTGGAGGAAAAGACGCCAGCTCCTGCTGGGGCAGGGCAGGTTTCACCATGGAGACAGCCTTTGCTTTTTCTGTTCCAAAACAAGGCACACTATTTTTGTTCCCAGCTGTTACACCGGCACACGAGCTTTCCTCCTGCCCTGATGAGGAAGGCATCCTTCATGAAGTGGGATCTGCACTCTACAACCCTCCAGATCCTCTGCTTATTTAAAGCAAAGCTACTTCCAAAGCCTGGCATCCCCCTGGACACCCAGGGCAGCAGCGTGGCTTGTGTCCTCGCCCAAGGTCATGGCTCTGCCAGGCCTGATAAACATCCCCGGGCTCGGCGCAGCTCTGGTGCGGGCACGAGGCGTCCCTGTGCAGCAGAGCCCACACTGGGCTCCCGTCACTGCAGAAGGGCACACGTGACAAGCTGGGAGCTCGTCCCCTCAGGAGGTGGCTGGGAAGCCACAATCTGCACAGCAGCCTGTGAAAGGCAACCCCAGAGACAAAGGCTGTTCTTCCAAGCGATGTCTTAAGCACACTCAGCTCCTTCTCCTCCTCTTCTGTCCAAGAGCTCTTCCAGCCTATGTAAGTCCTCATCTCTGCCCCCTGTAAGCTGAGCTTTGAAGGGGCAGTCACAGACGGGCACACAGAGGATGCTCAGAGTGGCCCAGTGTGCCACTGCTGCAGCTGGGAGGTTATTTCCATAACCGAGGCTGAAAGAGGCAGCAGGCTGCATGAACACACATTTCTGAACCAAGTGTGCCAATCAGAGTGCCTTGTCTGAGCCAGGTGCTTGGCACTGCCATTTCATGGCACAGAGAATCACTGAAGCGGAGAATGGTTTGGGGCAGAAGGGACCTTAAAGACCACCTCCTCCTCTCCTCGGTGTCACACACGTCCAGGGAAGTGACGGAGAGCAGCACACCAGCTGGGGAGCATCACTCCACCAAAGGCCCTGGGGATCCTGGGGCAACCACACTGAAGCTGATCCTTCCTCTCTGTTCAGCACTGCTGAGGCCTCCTCTGGAGGGGTGGCTTACAAGGACCATGCGCAGCTGGGGGAGTTCATCCAGCTAGGGGCCACGAAGATGGTTTAAGGACTGGAGCATCTTTTACTTGAGGAGAGGCTGGGACAGCTGGGAAAGTGGTCTCGAGGGAAATCCTATCAATGTGCATAACACCTGATGGAAAGAAGGAGAAGAGGGAGCCAGACTATACCCAGTGGTGCCCAGTGACAAGGGACACACATTGACTGACTTATTTTTTTGGATAATTTCTATGATTTTTTTAACTGTGAGGAGGTTATGGAGCCTCCAGGTATCCATCCATGGAGATACTCAAAACCTGACTAGACACAGTTCTGGACAACATGCTGTATCTGACCCTGCTTAAACAGAGGCTGAACTAGACAATCCTGAGAGGCTCCTTCCAGCCTTCAGGATTTCATGGTTAGTTGCAACATCCCAAACAAAATAAATTCTGATTTTTTCACAGGTGCACCTACTTTCAACACTCCTCGACAGGGTGATCCTTGGAAAGACACTTGCTGTAAAAACAAAACACTTGCCTGGCATGGCACGGGAAAGCCTTGGCAGAAAAGGATGTGCCCTTGCAAAAACAGTATTTGAAGTGTCACCTTGGGAACTGCCCTGGTTCTGGCCAGGACAAGGCTAATTTTGGCAGTAGCCAAGAGGGGACATGGCCAGGACCTGGTGGTTATTCTGTCCCAGTGGGAGCACGAAACTGGACAGTACCATTCCTCAGCCATGACAGGTTTGCCATCACAACCCAAAAACAAGGTACTGGGGGCATGAGGAGGTGTAATTCTGAGCTGTTCTGACTTCCTGCAGCAAGTATTATTAAGGTTCTTACAAAACCATGGCCACCAGCAAGGTGGACCACCAAAGTAGACTGCAGGGAGTCCACAGCACAGCACAATTTGGAAAGTCAACAAGTCACCTTTCAGAGAGGATAAAAAATTTATAGTTTAGCAACAAAGATACATGCACAAGAGTTATTTGTGTGGATACTGCCGTTTCAATAAAGGGCAGTGAGAGGAACAGAACACCATTTCTATAACAGCTTAAACAGCCACAAATCTCTGCAATGAGATTTATTCTGAGACCAAGAGCAATCCATGTTTACCAATGGGTAAATTCTCTCCTTAGGGCTTCCTGAGGGAGACAGAACACTGACACATTCCTATGGTTTTTGACAATGCCATGCAGGCCTGTATTTGAGAGAGATTTTCCCCAAAATATCCTTTCCTTTCCTGCTAATAGGATTACCTTTGACTCCACTGGCCTTTGAGAAATTTCAAAGTCAGTAGTTCAGTATCTCTGCAGTATTACACAGTGAAAGATCTAGATCTGAGAGAGTTACGCTGTTGGATTCTACCTGGTGCTTGTAATTCATGAAAAAAGCAAGAAAACACAAACCTACCTTGATTTCCTTGCCTTTTAACTGCATATTAGCTGGTAGACAATTAAACTGACATTCCCTAGGGAAACTTCCAGCTGCAGCCACCGGTTCCTATAATCCCTCTTGTGCTGTTTTTGGAAGCTGGCATTTCTTTTATGAGTACATTATTACCTCTCCCTTCATATCTGCTCTCTCAGCTCCTTAGAGGAGCCAGCTCTGCTCAGCTACACTTGGCATTGCATTCCCAACGGACGGATTCAGTGGAGACCCTGCATTTTAATCACAGAACCCGAGGATGGTTTGGGTTGGAAGGGCCCTTAAAGATCATTTTAGTTCCAACCACACCTGCCACGGGCAGCTTTTTATGCTGCATTTCCCCTCCAAGCCACAGCAGTGGCCTGATGGGCTGCTGGGGAAAGGACACAGGGCAGACAACAAAAGGGAAAAAAGAAAGGATTTAGGGATGCTCAGAGGACAGAGGGACAAAAGCAGAGAGGGACAGACTTCCAAGGCAGACAGGCAAATACATCACAGTCAGGTGCCACTGCAGCAGTGGCAGCAGAGCATCAGCACACAGGAGGAGGGCTGAGACAGCACCTCCAACGAGCTGTGGAGTTGTTTGCTGTTTCTCAGAGATCACAGCAAACCCATAACCTGTCACCCCCACTCCTCCAGGCAACACATTTCCTAGATTTGGTTTGGTGGTGGAAGTGCTGAGTTTTTAACATCACTGGAATGACAGACTGTTACATATAATTGATATATTAACTCGACTGCTGAATGCCCTGTGGTCAATACCTAATTATATTTCCAGGCAATACAACAGTGTCATGCAGACTGTGCAGCTACTTCACTTCAGGGTAGAAACAAAAGCATCACGGGCCCAGCAACGAGTGGGAGTCACGGACAGGAGCTTCAGTGGCACAGAGCAGAGAGGGAAGATCACACCACAGTGAAGGAGGAAGAATTGAGCCATGAAGGTCAAGAGAAGGACACCAAAACTGCTGAAATGACAGGTTCAAACGACAGGAAGATAAGGATGAAGCTCCTGCACAGAGAGAAAGGGGAGAAGCAGGGATGGCAAGGGAAGGGGCAGACACAGGGAAAGTAAAGAAGCTGGACATCCACAGGACACCATGAAATGTACAGGCAGGTTTGGCTTCCAAGAGAGGTTGCCATGGCAAAACCAAAGCCCACCTGGGCAGATGGGGAGAAGGGATGTTTCCAAGGCAGAAGGATCACTTCTCTTCCCTGATGAGCCTGCTCACTAAGCCCTCTCTTCTCCAGAGGGCACAGGAGGCACAGGCTGGACAAGTTTCCTCCTCTCCTTTCATTAGCTGAGAAAAAATAAGCATTCAGGGCACAGCAGAAGGCAGAGAAGAGCTGGGAGAAGAGAGAATTCCCCCTGCCATTACTTCCTCAGTCTCTAGTTTGATAGAGGGGCATCAAGTACTTCACTCCAGCAACTTCCCTTTGCGAAACAACTGTGCTTATGCCAATCAGTGCTTTGCAGAAAACTCAGAATCTGTTACTTTTAACATCCAAGTAACATCCAAGCCTGATCTCTGCATTCCACCATTTCCCGTGGCAGCAACCATTCCAACAGCAACACAGACTGGAACTTGCCCAAACTAGGAAAAGACTATCTAAAATTTATTCCTGAAGCACTCCCTTCTTCCCAAGTGTCCAGAAATACAAGGATACAATGAAAGCACAAGTGTGAAACATCCTAGGAAAACTCTTGAAGGTCCACATAAATACTTTTCCCAGCTAAGAGTTTTCCCTCTTTCTTCTTGGGAGATTTGCAAATACAGCAAGTAAAGGGTGTGTTGCAATTGTCGTGGGTCAAACCACCACAGCTACCTAGACTGGAGGGAAGGGAATTGCTGGATGGCCCTGACAGGATTCACCCCTTGAACACCTCAGGCTGCCTTTTCTGCAAGGCTGCAGGCTCAGGAAGCAGAGAGGATACTCCTTCAGTAAAGAACCACCCTGCCACCAATGGCCAGAGAGCTGCACAGCCTGAGGCTCAAGGACAAGGTCACACATCTGCTTTTCCCCCCACTTCCCAAAAAAACCCATTCCATTAGGCAGAAACAGTGCTTTAGCATCTATAATCGAGCTCGGATTTCACCAAAATACATATTCCAGTAAAATATGTCAGTCAACAGTCAAACAGGCTGAAGTACAGCCAGCCACACCTAATGCAGGCAGCCCTCAGCCTTTGCTGGGCCGTGCACCAGGGAAGGAGCCCTGACTTCATTTAATAAACCCTCTGTTGAGTAAATCTGCTTTCCTGGCACACTTAGCAGCCTCTTCCACTGCACGCCTGTACAGGCAACACCTCCAGAGCACCACTGCAAGGCCTCTGCATGCCAACACCCCAACTACTGCTAAAAGGGTTGCAGACACACTCTCAAACTCGGCAGTGATGCTGGCAGGATGCTCAGGGGTGGTTTGGGGAGCAGGGAAGAGGCCTGGAAAGCACTGGCCTGCTCCAGGGAATATGGAACACAGTATCGGATTGCTCGTCTCTAATGGAACTAAAGAAAAAAATCAACTGTAATCAACTTCTGTGCTAATGACACAGAGCCAGGGCTGTTTCCTCTGGAAAGATCGACATGGAATGTGAAGCAGTATCAATACCAGCAGCATTATCAACACATGACATTTGGAAACTTGGCACGGAGACAAGAGCGGGCAGACTGCAGCGCAGAGCAGCTCAGGGGCAGGAAAAGGAGAGCTCAGCTTTGGCCTAGCCTACCCAGGGGCTTGCTGCTGCTCCTTCCACCCTGCCATGTGCCCCCCAGAGAAACCTGCACCCAGGGCAGCCTCCTGCTCCTTTAAGTGAGCCAAAGCAAGTCAGCATCAGGCCAGGGACACACGTGGTCAGGAGCACAGGGAGCTCCTTGAGACTGACCTCTCAGACTACAGCCCTGAGGTCTGCAGTGCCCGCAATCTATCTCAGACAGAAGTTAACATTTATCAGCAGCAACACATCTCTAGGCCAACTGCTGCCTTTGCTCCAGCCTGACACAAATGAACACACAAGCACCCTTGCCAAGCCCCTGGGACAGGCTCACAAGCAAGGGCAGAGGGAATGTCTGCAGAACCTCTCTGAGCTGGAAGAACAGCAGGACTCCATGGATCTGGCACTGGTGGTACCTACAGCCTGCTACTTCTGCAGCTCACTAGTTCATTTCTCATAACACTTATCAGGCACTGGAAGTTTTAAGTGCTCAGCTAAGCATTTTAAGGGAAGTGCTGTCTTATTCCCCAGGTTTTCCCTGCTGGCTGCTGTCAAAAGATGGGAGTGCCCAACTTGGCTACCCTTTTGTTCTGACACAGCACAGTAACTCCCATGCCAAGCCTCGTGGGAAGGTGGAGAAGATCTTGTCACAGTAAGAGATTCAGCAGTGACAGCACCAACCAAGCCACGAAAACCAAGAGAAACACGAAAATCATTGGCCCATCCCAACCCTCACAGCTCTGCCCCACACAGGAACCACAGAGGAGCATGTGTCTGACCATCACATGAGGAGGGGAAGAAACAAATCCCCATGATCAAACATCCCAGCACCAATTCCCACCCTGACAGCAGCCTGGAAGTACAAAACAGAAGCAGCTTCAGAAACAACCTCAGTTTTTGACCTGCTTAAACACTGGCTCATCAACAGCCTGAAAAATCTCTTGGAGTGAACCCTGACTGTATCTCCTCCGTCTGCCTGTTAAACAGTTGTGATGAACAGCCCCAGGATCTCTTCCCTCCCTGTTTCCCCAGACTACTCATGTTACAGCTGTACAGTTTAGCCTGTCATAGCACAAGTGCCTCTCCTCTCCTCTCCTCCTACGGTCCCACGAATGAGCTTTCCACCACCTCTACAGTCCTCTCTTACTTCCCTACTCTGTGAGTACTGGGATGTCAACACCTCTGCCTCAATATCCACAAGGGGGGTATTGGTGAAAGATGAGGCCACCAAGCTGAAGGCTCTGTCAGGAGCATAGAGTGGTGGTAAGAGGCTGGGCAAGCCCACCAAGGATGCCGTAGCTTTCAGACAAATAACAAGGAAGAAAGTGCCTGAAATGACTCCTGGAGAGCTGCTGACATGAACAAAATCAGGCAGACAGGGATGTCTGCATGCTAAACCTTCCCCCACGAGGACCTCAGGAAAGAGGAAAGCGGGAAATGAAATGGAAGAATTAAAACAGAGCAGATGAACATTTGGAGACATACACCAGCCCACCTCTGTCCTGTTACAAGGGACGGGTTTTGTGTTTGCAAACAGCAGATTCCTAAGTGGTCCCAGGCATATAACAGAACACAAGATAAACATAAAACCACTGCCACTGCCTCATCACTGCCCTGCCTGGCCCAGAGCACGTACCCAGAGAGGAACATGTGCCTCTAAATTAAAGATGCAAACATGACAGAAACTTCCCTTCAGATGTGCAAGAGGGAATTTTACAAGGAACAAACACACACAGTTTGAATTTTAGAACAGGTCAATGAACAGAAGAAAACAGAACTGCAAGAGAAACAGAGGAGCGGACTGCTCTTGTTTTCTTCACGAATGGGTGCGAGATGAGAAGGAGGGTTCAGGCAGAGGATTACACAATCCAAGACTCTGCAGACCAAGCTCCAGGCTCCAGGCAGGGCCATCCTAGGAGCCACAGACACATCTTTTGCTGGGGCACAGGGACAGCGAGACAGTCCAAGCCTCTACTAAGATGCTCACAGTGCCTGATCCTGGGCAAGACTAAACAACAAAGAGGAATTTAAAAAAGCCTTGCCCCACCTTAATTTCTTTTTGATGAATTTTGCCTTTCAGTGCTGCCCTCGTTAATCCAATCAATCCCTGCCCTTTCCAACAGACCCCTACCTCTGCTTTGCAAACAGAGCCTTCCCAAACACTCAGCTCAGCTTACCCTTTTTCCAGGGCAGCAGAGTCAGCGTTTCTATTATCTGCTATATTCTTCCTCTGTTTGCTTGCTTAACTTTAACCTCTCCTCCCTAGTGCTAGGTAGCCAATGTTTCCAGTCTTGGCCACAGGCATTATTTTCCAGAAAAGACCTGCACATGCTACCTTGAAGAAAGAAACATGGAGCAGATGCCTGTCACAGAAAGGTGTGTTCCAATTCTGTACTTCACCTGAGATAGCATTGCCAGCAAACTCCTGCCACATGCAATGGAGAAACTCCTTCCCCTGACCTTTTTTCCTCACCAATTAGTTCCATGATGGATCTGAAGGACAGCAGAAAGCACAGGAGAGAAGAAAGCAAGTACATACTAATGACTGCAAAAACAAACTGGGGAAATGTATCAATTTTCAGCCAGTTACAAGAACTCTACATGCAGAATGGACAAAAAAGCCCAAAGCTTAACTTGCTCCCCCTGAGTATTTTAATCAGCTGCTCTCCATGCCAGCAGGTCTGCCACAGAATTGTATTCAAAGCAACTGTACAGGGTCAGATCCTTAACACTTCCATTGCAGTTTTTAAATTGCACTAAACTCAGGGACAATGTTTAGCTAAAACGGCCGAGCAGTGTGGTGACTGCATGAATGTATTTGGGACTGGGAAAAGGGAGAAACAAAAAACCAAAATCCACTTTGGCACCACTGGCAGTGCCTCTGCCCCATCTCCAGCTGTCAATGTCTGCAGCTGCAGGAGCCTAAGAGAGGCCACTGAAACTGGGCTCAGAACACACCAGGCCTGACCACAGCTTCATGCAGACAATGCCCAAGCACAGAGTGCCTGCATTTAGTCCCTTCAATGTCTTTTTAATCTGGGGGATCTGAGCAGTTGTTTGGAATCCCATGCGGGTCCCAGAAATTCAGAACAAATACATGGAAGGAGTCCTGCAACTTCACTGCTGGTTTCCTGAAGGATTTCTGCCCACATTGAACCCAGCATCTTCTAGGTTGTTTTTCCCCCACTTAGCTCACTGGGAACAAGTTTAATCTCTCCTCACCTCTGTGGCAATCCTATTTCACTAAACCTCATCAGCTCCTCTTTCCTCACAGTCATCTTCTCCAGGAAAAAGAGCTCCGATCCATCAAATCATCGCTCCCATTCCACACCTTTGGCAGCAATGAGGAAAACCTGATCTCCAGATAAACGGGAATGATCAGGAAGGGCAGAATTTGGCTGCAGACACAGCTATGAGCTCCTACACCCAGGCTGGCTTTTTCCTTTCAGGTGAAGCAAGTCTTGGGTGCTCTTCCTGCCCCTGTGCTAAGGCAGCTCAGTGAACGTGCCATCACATTCTACACGGTCACAGCCACGAGCAGAAAAAAGCAGCTTCTAGAGACACTTTCTGACTGCTCCAGTCAGGTTTTTTTTGTGAAGTAATTACTCTGAACCTTACTCAGAGCTTTAGGACCATGGCAAAATTACCACTGGGTTATTTTAGCTGTTGATTAAGTCTCCTCTCCTGGCACTTCTCTTTGGATTCCTTAACATGTCTGGTCTCAGGCTCCCCAACGTGTGGGTTCATTTCCCCACTCTCAACATCCCATGCATTGACAGGGAAATGAAAAACATAATCACATGTCAGAGCTTGCCCTTGATTTTAAAGTCTGTGTGGCAGATTAACAGAGTGTGCTCTCCCTCTCCATGCTGCCCTATCTATTGCACAACCATACGTCAAGGAGTTAATCCCCCCATCTGTAGCTCTCTGAGCTCCTACTCACCAGGAAGCCCAAACACCCACGGTTTGGGAGCGCTGAGGGAACACAAAGTCCAACCCCACCTCCTGCCACTGAACAGCCACACATTAAATGTAACCATATTCATTTCTTTCACCCGATAGCCTGCTTGGGCAGTATTGCACAAGGTCATTTTAGACTGAGGCATGGAAAAGAGCTCCACAACTCAGCCTGTGTAACACCAGCAGACTTTCATTATTTACATAATGCAAGAGTTATCAGCCTGATGCTGGTCACATTCTGACTGGTCAGTTCCAACACCACTTGCATGGTAAGTGGCTTTTTAAACTGCTGCACACCCAGAGGGAAAGCACTAACATAAATATGAAGTAGGAAGGAGGGTGAGAATACCCGGGAAGTTCCCAAATTGCTTGTGACAGGCATATTTTTGACCTCCAGCCCCCAGTGTGGTTGGGCAACAACAGACATGAAGTATCAGCAGTGGGTAACACTCCCCATTCTTGCCCTCTCCTTTCTTAGGAGCACATAGAGCAGATTTCAAAACTGGAAAGCATTTGAAGAATGGAGCTAGAAAAATAATCACCTGGAGAAGTACAAGGCATGATATCTGGTCTGTGATCAGGGTGGAAAGATGACTCAGGCCCAGTCTCAAGCATCTACTGCAGATCAACACCTAGGCTTGACTCCTCTGTTGGGGATTCTTTGTCTTACCCACAACGATTCTCACGCAAGATTTGCTTTTCAAAAAAAAGACTTGGAGCAAACCTCTACTCCAATATGCCCATTTGGCTCACTTCAATGCAGACGAAATCTTTAAAGAAGAAAAATCAAAATCTGGGTCCCTCCAGGAAAGGCAGAAGCTTTTTGTTTGTTTGTTTTTTTCTATACCCATCACCTCTTCCCCTTTTCTTTATTTGAAACCTGCAAGCCAGCATCAGTCACCCATCTCGGAACAACATTCTCCTGGTAGAATCTATTTTAAAGCAAGCAGAATTCTTCAAAAATGACAGGGCTCTGACACTTTGTACTCGGTGCTCCCTACCTCCCTGCCATCAGCACAGGCAGACAATAAGAAGTCTCACTTACACTGTGTCTGCACTAGAACAAAGGTGTCCAGCCCCATCCACTCTGCACGGGGATGAGCACAGAACACCGGGGATGTTAAAGAATTACCAGGGTGTGGGGAAGGACCAAACTCCTATGAGCTGTTCTCTGGCACTCCTTGCTCTTAGGTTTCAGAGTTGCCAGACATCTGGCATTGCCAGATTGATTCTCAGGTGTGGGACTGCAGCAGCAGACCTTGAGACCTACCTGTCCCCTCCCCTCTCTGCGTTCAGGATCCCCCACGCTTACAGGGGAACAAGGACTGGCAGCCCTCCTGTGATGAAAATGCTCCCTGAATGAAGAAAAAACACACTCCCCTTCTCAAGCAGTACCTTGAAATATGCTCCCGAAAATACACCTACTGAGAACACCTGCATCCCAACAAAATACCACACTAGTTCCCACAAGAGAGACTTTCACTGTAAAAGAGGGGCCAGCAGATCCTTGCACATTGCACAGAAGATGCTGGCAAGGAGTATTTCCCTGCAGGGAGAGGGCTGTGGCATGAGCACTGTGCCTGCTAATTTCCTAATATGGATCACAGTCCAATGGATTTAGATCCAAGCACCTACAGACTCATCACTGGTTCTCTCTTGGTGCAAGACTGAGTTTAATCTTCTTACCCCGCTGACAGGATATTAAATTTCCCTAATGGACCAAGAGCTGCCAAGACTTATGAGCTATTTTTCACATTTTTCTGGCTTTGTTCAGCTTTCCCCTCCTGCTGAGGAGCTCCCCATTAGTCCTGCCCTCGCTGAGGTGTCGCAGCATGACTTGAAGAAGTGCCAGCTTCATGGTGGATCCCAAACCAAGAGCACAAAGCACAATCTGGGCTTCTCCAGGAGGCAGGGCTGATCCAAGCCACTGTGCCAGGAACAATCAAGGAGACTGTTCCCTTTCAGCAGTTTGCAGGTTTGGACATTGCCACCCTACAGATAATTCAGGGCAGAAAGCAGCAGCCAAGTCCAGGGTGCTGTGGTAGAGCCCCCAGCCCTGTGAGGAACACATGGCACCCACCAAGCCCTGAGGAACCCGCCCCTTTGGGTGGACACCTTTGGGCAGGGGATAGGGAGACGTGGGAGCCTGCAGGATGCAGTGTCAAAACACCCAACACATTGTGGGTAAGAGAGAAATGTGTCGTGGCTCCCCCTGCCAATCCTCACACCTGCTCTACCATGCCAGGCCAAGGAGCAAAGATGAGTTAACGAAGCTTTGCTTCCACTGAGGGAAAAAATCAGAGCCAGCTGTTGGAAACCAGTGGCTGATGCGGCTAAAACTGGAAAAAAAAAACCCCAACATTTTTCCTGCTACTCCAGCTGCCTTGAACCAGCTTACCACCCCCAAAGGTCAAAATATTTCCAGCAAGACGTGTACAGGAGATGTTCCCTCCTAGCCAGAATTAGCACACAGCTCTTTCTGAAGACAGAAACACACTGGCTGCAAAGTCAGGGCTACAGCCTTCTTCCATGCATGTTACATAATAAATAATGCAGTTAAGGATTGTGATGCTGGACTCCAAATCCCAGCCTCACTTAGCCTTTAAAGACTGCACCAAAATTACTCATAGTATTTACATTTCAGAAGGATGGGGAGGGGGACCATCAGATCTCATTTAAAGATTATTTTCAGATGAAGCAAGACTGTTCTTTAACATTTTCTTCAAGCAAAAAAAGGTGGCAGCAGCAGCTGGAACACAGCAAACAAATCCATAAATGCATATGGACATATAGGTCAAATAAGAATTAGGCTGAGCAAAGAACAAGTTAGCTGTGAACCATTCCTTTGGCTGCTTTTCCACATACTGTGCTGACCATTTGTGGTTTACTCTTAGAGAAGCTCTTTCTCCTTGGAGCCTGCAACCCTTCCAAGAAGCAGTTTTTACTATAATTACTCCATTTTTCTTTACACTGCCTAAGGTTTTCATATGAGCCTCCCTGTTTTGTACACTTACTGCACCAGGAAAAACTGAAGGAGGAACTGGAAAATTTTGTTCTGTGCCCTGCAGAGATGAAAAATACCATTCAAAAATATAGACCTGACCTAGAAAAAGGAAGAGTTATTCTGCTGCCCTCTAATGAGCACTTCTAACATCTGAAAAAGAACACTTTCTGTTCTGGCAGATTTGTTCTGCTCTCTTGCTACAGAGCTGTCAATAATGCAGGCACAGCTGGAGCAAGGCAGCACCTCCCACACAGCGAAGACATGCAGAAGAAACATCTGGATGGACCCAAGATCTGTTCTGTATTTCCCTGACCTCAGATCACATGGCTGTGTCCTGTTCTACCCCCTGTTCTATTCCCTAAATAGAGGGAGGAGAGAGGTTCCTAACTCCGACCCTCAGGACACAAGGGCCACAATGTTATTACAGGCACCACAGACACGTGGAATAATGACTTGCTCAAACACCCATGAGCATTAAGGATAAGCAAAAGAATTCAGTTCTCATGCAAGGGTGCCTGTGGGTCTGCAGGATGCTCAGGAGACACAGTTCATAAAGGCAGTAAGGAGGGCAGAAGAGCAGCCACAGAGCAACAGTTCTACCTGGTACTGAGCTGAATCTCAGTTTTTACTGAGCTCCAGAGATGCAGTGGGTTGACCTTGGGCAGCTGCCAGACGCCCATCCAGCAGCTCCCTGCCGGAGCAGGGGAGGAAAATGAGACGAAAAATTGTTGGGCTGAGGTAAACAATAGGGAGATCACTCACCAATTACCATCACAGGCAAACAAAGACCCGGCTTGGGGAAAATGAATGCAATGGATTGCCAATTAAAACAGAATCAGGCGGTGAAAAACAATGACAGACACTAAAACACTTCCTCCCACCCTTCCCAGCTCCACTCCTTCATTCCTGACTTCCTAAGCAGTGCAAGGAGCCAGGGAATGGCACTCTCTGCTGCTCCTTCCTCCTCACACTTGCCCACTGGGGTCCTTCCCTTGGGAGAGCATGTCCTCTCCTCCTCCTCTCTGTCCCCGGTCTTCACAGGGCTCTCACTTTTTTCCTTCTCCCCATTTTTCACTCCTTTTTCATTACATGGTTTTCCAGAGGCAGCACCATTGGGGCTGGCAGGCTCAGCTGGGGCTGCACTGGGTGCACTTAAGTTCCCTGGACCAGACTGTGTCCAGAACACGACAGCTCTGGCCTCTTCCCCACTGCAAAAACCTTGCCACTTACACCCAGTACAGGTAAACAGGCCAATACCCCCTATTCTGGAGGAAAAAAATACATGAAGTCGTCCTAATAACCCCACTTGAACTGTAGCAACACATTTGTATGCCATTTCCATAAATAAAACCCACTCAGGCACAGGCACTAAAGCAACAAGCACAGCTGCAGAGAGCACACCTAAACCCAGCCCACACACCTAAGCCCAGCCTTGCAGTCACAAATCACAGGCACGAATCAAAAGCAAAAGCCAGAGGCTTCACTGAGCAAAATATGGAATTCAACAAAGCTATTTGAAATAGTGATTTCTGGCAGCAGAATTCCTGCAGTCTGGAATAGCCTTTCCATGCCTCCCTGTCCATAGGCCCACCAGGTTATTCTGACTCAAAGCACGTTGCAGAATAACTCCTGCATGTACAGACACAGCCTGTGCCCGTGGCAGCTGGGAATGCCCTCTCCATGCTAAAGAAGCACATTCCTGTTATATAAGAATTCTCAGTGACCTGAATTTACAAATGATCTGGGAGAGGAAAACAGACATAAGGAAAAACAAAGTCAAAAAGCTGGGTAGCCAGGAAATGCAACAGAAGGAAGTGAGCCCAGAGTGTGCACATGCACAGCCACACCACGCACGAATGGCCACGACACCCACAGAGGCCACAATTCCTGAAGTACATCTATTGACTTGCTGTGTGTTCTCCATGCACAGGGCAGCACACAGCACAAGGGGGTCAGCAAGCAAGCTTGTGTGCCCCCCTTCCCCTCAGATTTCCTGCCAAGGACTCCCAAGCACACCATGTTTCATTGGAGCTCCTTATCAGGATCACTAAATGCTCTGTGTCCAAGAGTACCTTCCAGCTCACGGTCGCTTCTTGCTTGAACACCTTCTGGGGTAGACTATTCACCTCCAGCAGGATGTGCTCCAGCATTTTCTGTGGTTAGCCTCAGGGAGTATTTGCAACAGTGCTAGTTCAATCTAAACATGGCCAAACCACCATTTGAAACAAACCAGGCTATTTCAGAACCCACTGCATTTAATCCTTGCATAGTTGTGTTTCCCACATTTAGTTCAGACAAGGTACATTGAGATTTATGGTGCTAAAAACTTAATTTCAAAAAACCCCCAACAATATTTCCTTTCTATAAGCCACTTGACTAAAAAGCTAAACCCAAATTAGGTCTTGTTATCAGTTATGCCACACAGCAGCATCAATAGTGCCCCTTTGAAAAGCTAAAGGGGGTGATCAGATCTTCAGCTGACACATGCATTTTCACCCAAGCATAAAGAAAACTTTGGTTCCTAAATTGCTCACAAAGACTGGACTCAAAGATAACTTGCCCAGAATAAAATAGCACTATAGATCCCACTTAGTCTGAATGACAGACATGAACACTTGAGATCTCCCTTGAAATACACAGCCTCAGTAAGACCCACACTAGCAGGGCAGAGATTTCTCTCTCAGCAGATCAGAAATCTGACTTATGTAGAATGGAAGGTTGTGGAAAAAGTACCCAAGCAAAATAACCTTCCTTGCACAGGCATTTCCTAGGGGTGTCAGCAGAACAAAAGGGAGGTTGACTTACTCCTGCACCCCAAAAGCATGTCAAGTCAGAAGTGGCAACCCAGAGGAGGGAAGCCTCTTATCTCACCCACCCTTTGCCAGCCTCTAGCAATTCTCTAAAAAGAGCATCTATTGAACTCCCAGGACATGTATTTCAGAGAGCTTTGACAGCGTGACACCACCCCGTACTGCTGCTGGGGAGAAGGGGACGGCTCTGACTTCCAGAGCTATCCATCTGCCCTCTCCACAAGGGCTTCTTCGCCCCCCCGGGATTCAGTTTCCCAGCTCACGCAGGGTGAAACCACCCCTCTCATGCCCCACGAGAGGTTTGCATTACTGGGACTTGTGCTGGGAGGTCCCTGTGCCACAGATGCACAGCCCTTCCACCTCTCTCTTTGTAGCAGTTATAGTTTTATAACCCAGGTATGCCAAAGCTTTAACATCAGCACAGCAAAGACAAGGATTTCGGTTCATAACCCTCTTCTGCAATGCTGCAGCTCCAGTTCTCTCCTAAGCAAGGTGGTTTATTTTTGTGTAAGTAAGGATGCCTGACCATTTTCAACTCACTTTTTCAGCAAGAGAATACCAGGCTACATTAGTATCCTTTTAAAGCTCCAGGAACAACAATCACACAGAGCAAAACACGGCATGACACACAACTGCCATGCCCCATCACACCTGGCCAGGAAGGCGAGGAGGCCCCAAACTAAAAAAGCACATGGCTGAGCACTCAGCTTTTACAAAGCACAGAAGGAGCTTTGCAAAACCACAGAGCAGCACCTCAGGAGCCCCACCAAAGGAGCCCACAGGCCCCCTCTGAGCTGTGCTCTCCTCTCCTGCCACCCAGCAGCACCAAAAGGCTGCCCCAGGGCCGGCACATAACTTCCACCAGTGCTACCAGTGAGCACTGAGCAGCAGCCACAGCCAAGAAACCAACCGCAGAAAGAAACGACAGCGATCTGACACATCCCTCAAACGCCTAAGACTCATTTCAGGCTCTTCCCACCACCGACAGCCCCCTCCCCTGGAGCAGACTGCAAACATTTTGAAAGCTTGGGGCTCTCTGGAAAACCTTCCTGTGTTTGTGTAGTGCTCAGTATCCATGACTACCAGCTAATTGGAGCTTTTGGGGTTTTTAATGTTAACTTTAATTCTTGGCCACAGCTAGAGGGAAGGGAAGAAAACTAAAAAGTTAATTAGGGCCATAAATATTAACACAACTGATTGCCATGATCTTGCAGAAGGCACTCACAGCATGGAAATGGTCTGTCTCCAGAAGGGAAGTCAAAGCACTGGAAACAGTGCAAGTTTCAGACACTCATTTACCACTTTTCAATTAATAGTAATGACTTTAATTAAAGTGAAGCTTCCTCCAGCTATCCTCACAGCTGGCACCACACTGCACAGACAGACTGTTAAAGCAACTTTCAGCAGTGTGGATTTTTGGCCTTTTTTACTTCCTTAAAGTTATTATTATTATTGAAGGCACTGATGTCTTTGGCTTTCAGTAGGATTCCCACTCCAGATTCTCCCTGGAGCCACCCAGAGCAGGTCACTGTTCCCACTGTTCAAGCAGCCCCCAACAGCTGTTCACCACTGCTACAGAACCTGGTCCATCTGACTCCTGCAGCAAGACCCCACTGAGCTTAGTTCTCTGCACCAAGGGAACAGAAAAGCCCTGTGGCTCTGAGGCGAGTTGTGGGAAACTATAGAATCTGTCTGAGGGGTCCTGGAGACTGAGATCCTCTGACCTCACTGGAGAGGCTTCCCAGACCACAAACCACCACCACAGCATCTTTTGAACACACTGCAGCTCTGTAACAGCCTGCTAGAAAACTCTCAGACACCAAATCTGCCCTTAAAAGGTGATCTGGCATTGTCAAGATAAGAGCAGCTCCTAATGATGCAGTCAAAATACCAGATTTCGGTCAAAAAGCAAGGGAGAAGGAAGGGACAGTAAACCCCTGCCTAAAGAAATCTACCCAGAGATGGTGAATTGCCATCTGTCACTTTTATCAAGCTACCAGGGTGCCCAACCTTTGGCCTGGGGGAGAGGGTAAAGAATATCACTTTGCCTGTTTAATCTCTGCCCAGCATCCTCCCTTCCCTGGGAATTTTTCCTTTCTTGCAAATTCTGCTGCTGGAGGTTTCAAGAACTTTCACACACAACGTCAAAAGCTTACAAAGGGAAGTCTGACACTTGAGCTGAGACCTGCACATCCAGTCCTGGGACACATCCTTGGCCTGTGCAGGGGACAGGAAGAAAGACAGACCCCTTGCAGAAGCTCCAAAGTGGAGGGGGGCAGCTAAAGCAAGAATTCCCAGCTCGGATGCAAAGCCTCTCCTCCCAGGGCAGCATCCATGTACCAGCAGGTATTTTCAAAGAGGTCAAAAATTATTTCAGTGCAACACCAACCAAGGGCACTGCCAACAGGCTACCTCTGCCAGCAGCTTCAGGGGGAGCATTTCAGTGCTCCCAAAACTCACACAGACCCAAAGCCTGGGCAGCAAATAACAGAGACAGAGGGAGCAGGAACATCTTGCCGTGTGGGACCAGCGCCGCACGCCGTGTTCCACGCGCACGCTGGGGGAGCTGCAGCCGCTCCTCCCAGGCTGCTCGCTGCCACCCTCAGCGCCTGGAGCAGCCTGCTCACAGCCCTCTGCATTGAGAGGGGAGTGTTACGGGGGAACAGCTTGAGGAGGGCGTTCTGCACAAACACACACCACACAGGCCTGACAGCTGCCAGCGGGGAATGAGAAGCTGAGGCAAAGCCACAGCAGCAGAGCTGTGAGGATCCTGCAGCTCCCCACCCCAGGGATGTGGCCAATGACCAGCCCAAGCAGATTTTAGAATTCCCCAAATATGCATTAAGGAAAAGCAGCAAAAGTTTAGAACTGATATTCAGAAAGGGCGAATTCATTAAAACCAACAGGATTTTTTTGTTTAATCCTTCAATTGCTAAACACCCCATTACGCCAGCAGAGTGAAAAAAACCCCAAAACACAAACAGAAAACAAAGAGGAAGGTGATCAGCGATGAGGACTAAAGAGGAGGAACCATAATATTAAAGGCAATAAACAAGCAGAAATCCAATGAACACACAGGAATAAAACACAACACACCAAGATTTGCAGTGTCAAGAGCTCCTGAAGAGTAAAGGGAGCCTGACCACATCAGCAGTTCTGCCACCACCACGAGTGGATCCACTGCAGGGGGAACCACGAGTCCAGACACTGCAGGAACAGCAACGCTGCCAGAGGAAGGGTCTCACAGGGATTCTGGTATTTCACCCATAAAAAACACCCCCAACAAAATAGGACAGCAAATCACATGGCATGAAGTTAAGGCAGGGCCATGATGACACCCTGATGATAACCACACCTTTTGTGCTTCTCTTTGAGGCTACAACAAGAGAAAAAAATTGACAGGTGGGTGCAGAGCCCAAGCACAGAAGGAAGCAGATAATGTGACAGACCCAGCAAATATGGAACTCCAGAGCAGAAGCTGAGGTGCAAACCAGAAGGGCGCAGTCGATGACACTGCAGAGGGAGGCTTGGGAACAAAAGGAACTCACAGAGAACCTCAGAAAGGGGAAAAGCAAGGCTGTAAACAGGCTGCAGACTCTAGAAATCCGTTGCTGTCAGGTTCCTGCCGGGAATGATTTTATTGTCTCCCATCTCTACACTTCTTCAGGAGGAGAAGGGAATTCTTTCCTCATCTGATGCTCCTTAATTTCACTCCTCTATCTCCTCTGTGCCACTGACAGAGGATCCCATGCTGCAAGACAGTCCTGGACTTCACAGCACAACCTCTGTCCAGGCTCACGTCCTACATCACTCCATGCCCCACATTCTGGTATAGAACCACACACTCACAGTGAGCTGGCTTGGAAGAAACCTTCAGAGAGCATCTACCCCAACCTGCCTTTCATTTGTCACTAGACCAGCTTGCTCCAAGCCCCATCCTCATCCAACCTTGCCTAGAACATTTCCAGGGATGGGGCAGCCACAGTTTAGCTGTGCCAGGGCCTCACCACTCCCACTGTAAAATAGAAGTCTTCTTTACACCCAATCCAAGCCTACCCTCTTGGCAGACCTTATGCTCTCCTCTTTAAGGACCCTTCACTGGTTCAGGACCAGGGGCAGCAAATGGTTTTAATCCACATTTCACATTTTGCTGGCTCACCAGTGGCACAGGAGGAGCTAGAGAATCTGCAGGAAAAGCTACTCTGGCCACAAACTCAGAAATCAGGATGAAAAGCTAAGATTTTGCAATTATGAACTTGCTGCTGTTGCACTTCTGCTTTCTGAACCACACAGCTTGTCACAGTTCCCTTCTGGAGCAGCTGAAAATAAAGCAGGAAGCTACCAGTCCAGTTGTTCCTATCATTCCACAACTGGCTCACCATTCATTCCAAAAAGAGACTTTCACAGGCAACTGGTTTGCCAGAGCCACACTTGAACAAGCCCTTGCTCCAAGAAGCAAACACTGAGGAGGGAAAGCTAAAAAAAACAAACCAATAATAAAAAAAAAAGCAGCAGCAATCTCCCATCTGACAGGCCATTATTACTGACTTGGTAGGAAACATTTAATTCCCACACTACAGAGGCTCACCCAGATGAGATTTATTCACTCCCATGAGTCACAGAGGTCCCTGCATGGATTGGATTATGGCAAAGCCTTTGACTTATATTACGTCAGTGGCTAAGTAAACTACACTGACAGGAAACAATCACTGAGCAAGCAAGGAACTCACGGTCTGAACTCCAGTGCTCACAGGGATGGCACTGGCTTCTGTTACCTGTGTGCGAGTGGACATCATCTGGAATCTGGCATTAAAATGAGTTAACAATTGAAGATACAAAGCAGAGCAGGGCAAAGCAGTTGCAGCAGGTCTGTTGCACAGCACGACACAGCCCAGAGCTCCTGTATTAAAATACTTTCCATTTTAGACCACTGGCTTTTTATATCGCACAACACAAGACTCACCTACAAGGAATTCCATTTTGCTGACATTTTTATTACAGTTCCACCCTCTCCTTCTCATGCCACAAGGATTACTGGTGCCTGAACAGCCTGAGCTGGTACCTCACACTCATCACAAGCACGCTGAATCAGCCTCGTGTCTAAGGGAAACAAGAGACCATTAGCATGAGTAGCAGACACCTCCCCAGGGTAACCTGCCTCAACCAGATTCACCAGCAATTCCCAGAAACCCTCAGAGAAACAGGGCCTTCAGCTGGCAAGAACCAACACCCCCAGTTTATCCTCTCAGAAGAAGGGGCCTCTTTCCATCTCACTGCCAGCACACACAACCACTCATGTTAAGTGAGATGCTAACCCTGCTAGAGACTGAACTTTTCAACTCACACATCATGCTTCCCCCTGTTCCCCCAGAACAACCATAGCCAAAAGCTGGTCACTTACAGACTGAGGGAGACTAAGGTGAAATACTGTAGAGAGAGAGGTGTCCTCTCTTCTTGGCAACCACAGGTGACAGCTCCCAAGCCCCAGGACGATGATGGTTTGGTTTCCTCCAGGACTGCATCCTTTTGGTTCTGGCACATCAAAGCAGGTCTCCCAGATGAAGTCTTTCATGCCATGGAAGTAACCATGCTCTGCTCCTTTAGTTATCCCCTGTGATGCCTCACACAGCATGGAATAGCTGCACGTACCGTGGATTTATCCACAGGGCATAACAATGCTGTCCACATCATTCCCTTTGCCTCCTACTCCCCAACAGCCTATTTGCTTTGTTGGCCACTACTGAGCTCCAAGCTGACACCTTCTAAAATCTACTCCAATTCCAAGCTCTTCCTCAGACTAGATTTTATATGGTAGAGAATCACACCACAAGGCCAGATCGAAACACAAAACACAGAAATACCAGCAGTCTTGGATAATGTGAATAAATCTCGGACAGTATGAATAAATTTTGGATTATGTGAATAAATCTTGGACAATGTGAGGCATACACACAGAGGGAGAACAAACATACCTGCTTTCTCAACTACCACATAGCAACCTTGGCAGAAAAAAAAAAAATCTTCTCTAGCTATGAAAAGCACAAGAGATGGAGTGAGCCCACCTACAGTCTGCCAACTTGACCTTCTCAGAGCTTGAAAAGCAAGTGGGAGAGAAGCACGCTTTTGTCTTGCTATTAAATCTTAAAATAGAAATGTGTAGGAGAATCCTACCCTCCTGCCCTGAGCACTAAGCTGAGGGGGAAGGGAAGGACAGGGGGGAGAAAGGTTTGGAGTCAAGTCGAATTTCCTGCTGAACAGGGTCTGAGCTGACCAGAGATGCCAGCAGACAAAGGATGTCTGCCTAGAATCTCTTTTCTAACTCCAGGCTGTCTGCCGTTGTATGCACAGCCTAGTTACAGTTCACTGAATTAACACAAAAAAATGAATTGATCTCCATAATGAAAAAGCCTCTACACGGCTCCAGAGTGAGACAAGAAGAAAGGGCCCAACAGCTCAGGAGGATGTAAAAAAAATAATCAAATCACTTTTTGCCTGTTGAATTGCGGTTTTGAGCCCCCAAATGAACAGTTATTTTTAGCTGATCATCTGTAAAGTGAGAGGGAACACAGAGCACCAGGGTCAGCATCACTGTCTGCAGGAAGCCAGCCCATAGCCTAGAGAGAGACATCAGGCACCACACATGTGCATCATCAGCACTGCACAGGGACCAGCAGCACGGCTCTATTTATAACCCAGACGTGCAGCTGCAGCCTGCAATGAAAGGCTGGGATTGCAGGCTGCCAGCCCTCAACAACATGCTGTCTGATTAAATTAAAGAGAGGGCAGTTTGCACATGCACACACAGATGCATACATGTCCTTTTCCCAGGAGAGTTACCAACAACGAGCTCGCTGTTTTGAAAACAATACTTTTCACCAAGGTTACTGGGCAAGGAGGAGGCAAATGTGTCCTCACACAACCCCTCCACTTCCTCACTCTGTGACCAAATGTGACCAGGCAGCTCAGGTAACCCCTAGTCCTTTGGGTGGTTACCGGGTTTGTTTGTAGCCCTGGACAGGAAAACAAAATCACTGTAGCATTTATCTGCACTAAGAGAAGAAATCCATTTAGTTTGCAAACCAGATACTTGGGGGTCACACGCACCTTCTGCATCAGGACAGCTTGCTGTGCCACCAGGTTCCACTCAGAGGTGAAACCTGCCTTCAGATACAAAGCCCTCTCTGCCACTGAGGAGTCAAAGGGAGCATTTCCTTGTTGTGGGACGAACTCAAAAGCCTCTATCACCTCCTCCCTGTTCCCACTCTCATTTCCCATACTCCCTGTGAGATAAACTCTCCTGCCACGAGCCCTTGAGCCAGGGAGAAGACGTGCTGGAGTCAGGCTGCTGTGGGTAAAGCACTGTTGGTACACAACAAGCAGCCTGCTCACAAAATACTGCGTTACGAATGGCAGCTGCTGGTGAGGCAAAAGCAGACACAAAGGAAGGCCAGAGAGCAGGTCACAGCCTGGGCCCCGCTGTCCCCTCAGCCCCTGCAAGTCTGCCTGCATGAGGACATCCCAGATAGCCTGAGTTAGTTCTCCACCCAGGGATCACTAGGTACATCCATGCCGTTCTGCTTCCACTCTAAACAAACCCAAAGCTCTTATAAAGGCCCTCACAGGAGCACAGAAAGGGATGTTTGGCTTGTATTCCCCTGGGCTTGTTTTGACAGCCACAACAAATGCAGTCCCCAGTGTCTCTGCTCACAACCTTATGTGGCATTCACTCAAAATACAACACACCTGTTCTGGAGGAAACGATGCTTCTGGAGTCCAAGTCGAGCTTCTTTACAAGGGTAGCAGGGTCAATCTTCAGCCCAGAGAAGACACCAGAAGATGAGAAGTCCCAGTCCTTATCCAAAAGAAACATGAAGCGGGAATCAGTACAAACATCACCAGGCAACATTTAGTTAAAAAAACAAAAGAAACCCCTAACAAACAAACAAAAAAATCAGACCCAGAACCATCCAGATGGGAAGAGTGATAAGGAGCAGGTGGCTCTCCTGAGCAGACAGGGGCAGGTAAGTCACTCCACTGGCCTTCCCTCCTGGCTCTTCCACACAGAAGGAAGGTTCAGTGTCTCATTTTGGACTGTTCTGTTCCTAACACATTTCTGCCTCACTCAAGTGCATTCAGGTTTTACTCCCGAGAGAGCTGTGAGCAGCATCCTTAGGAAAAGACAGATTTATTACAGGTACAGAACAATACAGATAAGTGACAAATGAGCAGATTAGGGGATTAAAGCCTAAATCAATGGACATTAAGCAGATTCAGTGACTACTAGCAACTCACCAAATCTTCAGCATCATGCTCTAAGCATGCAAGGCCTAAGTCCTAAGCTCTGCAGCAGCTACTCTGGTTGGATTATAAGAATTTATTACTTTAGCCCACAGTACCTAACAGCACCAACACATAACTTCATAGTGGTACAAACCCACTTGTATTTGGCACAGGCAATTCCTCCCCCCTCACAAGGAAAGCTTAGGCACACAAAAAACATTTACTGGTGGTGTGTTCTTGCTGTGAGGGGGCTGGGGAAGGCGCCCAGCTTTAATGTGAACCCTGTATTCACACCACAGCTGGGGAAACCAGCCACAGTCTGAAGCTTCTAAACGATCCTGTGTGCAAATTGACAGCTTCTCTGCACCTGCCCTCACCCAAAATCAAGAAGAACCACTGCCAACCGAGCCACGCAGCCTCTTCTCTCCCCACACTTGCTGGCACCGATGCACCCGAGTTCCCCCCCAGCGTGGCACGGGCACACGTCTGTCACCACCCTCCGTGGGGCTCTGTGCTCTGCCAGCCTGGGGGTCGTGGCTGCTGCTCTGGGGAGGTGATGCCCGGCCTGGGGCAGCAAGGCTGGGCCTCGCAGGGCACACAGGCAGTGCTCGCCGCCCCGGGCTCCCCTGCTGCTCCTCCTGCCAGCCGTGCCCGTGCCACACGCTCCCACGGGTGGCAGGGATGGGGCAGCAGCACCGCGTGTGCAGGGGCAGCACTGAGGGTCCAGCAGGGTGTTTCTGAGCAGGAAAGGACCCGCCTGCCTGTAGGGACTGGCCTGCAGCGACCCGCCTGCCTGCAGTGACCCATCCGGCCTGCAGGGACCGGCCCGCCCGCTTGTATGAGGGCCCGGCCCGCCCGCTTGTATGAGGGCCCGGCCCGCCCGCTTGTATGAGGGCCCGGCCCGCCCGCTTGTATGAGGGCCC
>JAWWMP010000002.1:1107761-1141710 GCA_035047865.1 Dendrocincla tyrannina
GAGGCACCGGCCCGCCCGCCTGCACGAGGCACCGGCCCGCCTGCACGAGGCACCGGCCCGCCTGCACGAGGCACCGGCCCGCCTGCACGAGGCACCGGCCCGCGCGGCCTGTCCCGCACCACTGGCGGCCCACTGCGGCCAGACCCGCGGGACATCCCGGACAGACACCCCCCCACAGACAGACAGACAGACAGACAGCCACCGCCGAGCAGCCGTCCCTGCGGGCCCGGGCCGTGCTGGTGTGCGGTGCGGGTGTCCCCGCGGTGCGGGTGTCCCCGCCGCCCGTGCCCGCCGTACCTTCCCGGGGCCGGGGCCCGGCTCGGGGGGCTGCGGCGGGTCCCATGCGGGCTGGGGCCGGGGGGCAGCGCGGTGCAGCCGGGGCCGCCGGGCCTTCCCCACCATGCCGGAGCCGTGAGGGAACGGGAGGGGCGGGAAGGGGAGGGAAGAAAAGGGGCGGGAAGGGCCGGCCAGGCCTGCACCGCCCCCGGCGGGGAGGGGCAGCCCGCGGCACCGCCCTGGGCCCGCCCGCCCTTCGGACGGCTTGGACGGCTTGGACAGCTCCCCTCAGGGAGCCCGCGCTGCGGCCGGGCCGCGGTCATGAGGGGGCATCCCCCCAGCTCCGCCTTTCCCTCACGCAGGAGGGGCCAAAGGCCGAGCCGCCTCGTCCCCCTGCGAGGGGAGGTGGAGGCGCCCAGCCTGGACCCTCGGCGGGTGCGATCGTGACAGACCCCTCTCCCTGAGGCGCCGTGGGTCCCCTGGTTCTCTGCCAGCCCGTGTTTCCCGGGAGCTGGCGCTGGCCGCAGAGGTGAGCAGCCGGCGACAATCGTGGTGAGCACCCAGGAGATGTGGGGAGGAGCCCCCAGGACGGTGCTTGGAGAGATCACGGGGTGTCCTGAGTGGGAAGGGACCCATCAGCATCACCGAGTCCAGCTCCTGGGCCTGTGCAGGACACCCAAAACCCACACCGTGTGCCTGAGGGAATTGTCCAAATGCTCCTCATGCTCTGGCAGGCCTGGGGCTGTGAGCCCGTCCCTGTGGAGCCTGTTCCAGTGCTCAGCCACCCTCTGAGGGAAGAACCTTCTCCTGATACCCAACCTAACCTGCCCTGACTCAGCTCCAGCCATTCCCACGGTCCTGCCAGTCACCCCAGAGAACAGACATCGATGCTGCCCCTCCACTGCCCCTCACGAGGAAGCTGCAGACCATGGGGAGGTCTGTCCTCAGTCTCATCTCCAGGCTGGACAAGCCACGTGCCCTCAACCACTCCTCCCATGTCTTTCCCTCCAGACCCCTTACCATCTTGGTGGCCTCCACTGCAGAATATCAAACGGTTTTACATCTTTTTCATATATTGTGGTGCCCAAAACTTCCCCCAGCACTCAACGTGAGGCCTCCCCAGTGCAGACCACAGTGTGACAATCCCCTCCCTCGACGGGGTGGTGATGCTTTGCCTGATGCCCCCCCAGAAATGGATGTCCCTCCTGGCTGCCAGGGCACTGCTGGCTTCAATTCCCATTGACCAGGGCCCCCAGGTCCCTTCCCACGGGTGCTCTCCAGCCTCTCATTCTGCACTCTGTACATGCAGACAGGGTTGCCCCATCCCAGAATCCCGAATGTGCCCTTGTTAAACCGCATGCATTGCCATACCCAGATACCCAGTCACAATCAAATGCACCCCTGTGCAAATACCACAAGGTTGAAAATACAAAATATTTCTGAGGGTGGAGGTCCCACAGCCTCATGAATCTGCTCTTTTAGCTGGAATATCTGGCTGGGGTACACCAGGAAATCATGGAATTACATAAGAATCAGGGTTGAAAGGGACCTTAAAGATCACCTTGTTCCACTCCCCTGCCACCAGACCAGGCTGTTCAAAGCCCTGTCCAGCCTGGCCTGGGACACTTCCAGGGATGAGGCATCCACCAGATTTAATGTGTGTCAGGGGTAGAAAGACTTAATGTTCATCAGGAGTAGAAAACAGCAACAGGAAAACACCTGTTACCCTGCTGTAGGCTGAGTGAGCATCATTTATTAGTGGGCAAAGGCCCAAAATAACATCTCTGATCACCAAAATCAATGACTTTGGGGAACAACCACTCTGACACCATCCAGCTGGATGCCCAGCTCCCCACCCTGGCTGCTTGAGTGCATCTTGCAAAAACCACAGCAGTCCTGCCCTCAGTGGCAGTGGGAAACACAATCCACTCTAGTAAAAATAAAAAGAGGAACCAATAAAAATAAAGGTAGCTGAAAGAAAATAGAAAAAGGAATGTTTAACAGCTAAAAATGCCTACAGACAGCTGGGAAGCATGCATGCTGTGACCAAGCACATGACCCCAAAGGGTGCCCTTCAGCTGCAGCACTCGGGGCCAAAGCTGCAGCAGAGTGTGAGGAACAGCTGGGAGCATCTGGGATATGCCATCCAGCTTCAGCTTTGGCTACAAGAACCAGTGGTCCACCCACTCTGCTCCCACTGCTCCAACTCGGGGGTCTCCCAGCCCTCCCACCCTCTTCCCTCAACTGTTTAGTCAGTGGGAGCAGAAAGGCTGGACAAACCCCATGAAATAACTGAGGGGGAGAGAGCAGCTCGTTAAGGGTGTCATGCAACACGAAAGCCAAGTTACAACAGCTCATCTCAACAACACTTCCTTCCCTCAGATCTGCAACCCACACGGCTGGCAGGAAGCCCCACCAGCCTTCCCCGGCTTCATGTGCCCCAGCCCACCCACTGCAGGCCGGGGCTGCTCTGCAGCATCCAGCGGTGGCCACCCCGCTGGGCTGAGCTCCCAGCTGGCCCCTCCTCAGCTGCTCCAGCACTCCCGTCCCACTGCAGGCACTGCTGTGCTGCCTTCCTGCTACACCCGGCCGTGACGAAAGCAAGCCAGAGCTCTGCTATCTCCTTTGATAAAAGCACTAACCCACAGAGCATCTATCAGGGCTCAGAATTTTTTTTTGCTGGCACTGCAATTTCTTTACGTGCTGCAAAAATAAACCCAGCTCTGTAGCTGTAAGACAGCAGCAGGTGAACAGCTTCAGGGCCTTATAATGCCTCAAGTCACCCTGGCTGTGACAGGGCGTTGAATGAGATGGTCTGTAAAGTCCCTTCCAACCCAAACCCTTCTGTGGTTCTCTCATAATGCAACACAGTGAGTCAATATCAGCTTCCTTGGAGGGGAAATCTACAAATAATTAGCAAAGCCTCACAGTAATTGCCTGTAAAAAAAAAATCTACAATCCTGTATGTTTTTCTAAATGACTTTGGTTTCTTTCTTTTTTTTTTTTTACTGCAGTGGCCTGAAGAGGTTTAGAGAAAGTTGACAAGAGCCGGTTCCTCTCTGCTCAGGGAAATGCACTTGTGACTGCTTTGGCAGGAGTTACTGCAGCCAGCACAAGAAAATTTGAAGGCTGCTTAACAACAATTTCCCACACAGCCCTGAGCTTTGCCACAGCGAGGAAGGTGTCTGCATCCTCTGCGGTGCCAGGAGGCCCTGCTACCCCAGCACAAACATTTCAGAGCCCAGCCCAGAGCCTGAGGGCAGCCCACAGCCCCGCACGCAAGGGCTGCCAATATCCCTGAAAAGAACTACTTTTCCCCACTGCCAGCTTTGTTTGCCCATTGGAGTATGGGATGGTCCCCAGTACGCTGTGAGAGGTGAGAAGTGGACAGGAAGGGTAGGGCTTGGGTGGGTGCCTTTCCCAGGCGCAGTGGGAGGGCTGCAAGCCCCCAGGGTAGCCCATGGAGAGCAGCCCCAGCCCCACAAGGCAGGATGCTGACGGTTTGGCTGATGTGAGTAGGACTGGCTGGGTTTTTGGGGGGAACACGCCCTCCCAAAACCACCACTCTGACTTCCTCCTTTCCCCAGCAAGACAGAAATAGGAAAGAAAGATTGGGGTACGTCACAGAGCTCCGGATGTCTGGCTGCTCTTCCCAGCCAAGCTTGAGAGGGTGAGACCATCCTCATCCCAGCCCCAGCACGGGACAGAGGCAAAGGCTGGATGTCAGGTGAGTACAACATCTCTGTTTTCTATGCTTCTGTTCCTCCTTCCTGGTGGGGTGGCAGCCAGACAACAAAGAGGTTTCGTAGCTCTGGTGTTTCCAGGGGATTGTTTTATAATTTTTGATCTAACCTCTGGTCAGTTGAATTCAGGGAGCTTCAGGGAGCTTGGCACGGCATCCCTCATGCTGGCCAGTCAGTCCGCGTAGCCTTTGCAAAGGCAGCTTGCCTGGTCGGTAATGGTTTTTCTTTTGGAGACAGCATTGGGCCTGGAACTGCAGGTGGCTGTTGTGGGGAGGATGTCAGACCCCAAAAACCCTTTCCTCACCCTCCTGCGGGCTCAGAAAGCAGAGCAGAGACCTTGCACATGGCACTGGGGAGAGTCACATGGGCTGTGTGCCTGCCTGCAGCACCAGGGCTGGGGCCTGTGCTCGTTCCCCTCCTGGGACCCCCCTCTGTCTCCTGGGATCCCACTCACTGCCTGCAGGATGTGGTGGCAAAGAGGGAACTGATGTGGTGGCGTGGCACGAGGGCGGAAGGGACAGCTGCTTGGGCACGGTGTCACCACCCATTGCAGGGACCCTCCTGGGTGTCCTGTCACTCCTGTGGGGGAATAGCTGGGAGGGGGAGTGAGACCCTTGCTCTCCTCCTCCATATCTCTGTGTGCTGCACACATCAAATACTCGGCAGGCAAGTGACCCCAGGGAGAGCAGGTTCTTCCCAACCTCTCAGTGGCTCTTGGATGCAGGTGGAATGTGGGGCATGCTCCAGGTGTCAGGGAAAAGCAGCCTCTCCCTTGCTTTTGACACTTTTTCCAGCGTCACGGGCACAGCTCCCAACCTCCTGGCAGGTGAGAAGCAAGGAGCCAAACACATGCAGTGACATCATGCCCTGCAGCCAGCATGGACGCTGGAACGTGGCTGCTGCAAGGTGTGGTGCTTTTGGCTGTCACAGCTGTCACATCCTGCTTCACACGGTGGTTTTGCACTTTGCTGTCGCTACTCTGGCACTGCTAGGAGTGATGTCAGCGTGCTGGAGAGCATGGTGTGCCCGGGCCACCCAGGGCAGGACGGGCAGCTGGCAGCCCCTTCCCACCCGAGCAGGAGACCCAGCAGCAGAGGTCCCCTCCTTCCCTCCCTTCCAGGGCACCCAGGGACCTTGGTGCTCAGAGCCAAGGGACACCACAGACTAGCCAGAGGCTTGGTGCACATAGGAGAGAGCTTACCCCACAGATCTGTCCTCTGCAGGCACTCTGGATGCTGCTGGAAGGAAATAGAGATAAAATATATTCGTATTTCCTATAACAGGACATAGGAATATATATATTCTTTTTATATGTTACAACACATTTATATATTTTCATTTTTTATATTTGCCCTGTAATTTATATATATGATATATAAAATATATCTAAAAATATATAAAATATATTTAAAAATACATATCCACACGCTGAGTGTGATACCCTGCATGGCCTGGGGAAGCTGTGTGTATGCCTGCCTGCCTTGGTGGGATCTGTCCACATCACACAGCCGAGTGATGGAAGAAACAGCCCCAAGTCAAGTGACATCCGCTCTCCCGTTCTTGCTGTTTCCCTTCTGTACTTGGGGTCTGGGCCTGCCCCGTTTTGGGGGGTGGGAAGGAGCAGCACTGCTGGGTGTGGTGCCCAACCCCTCTGTCACAGCATGATGGTGATGCAGCAGCAGGGATGCTCGGAGGAGGTGCCCAGGGGCACTGACACTGCTGGCTCCTCGCTGTTACAGGTGCATGGTGCAAACACCCCAGGAATCCTCCCAGGACACCGGCCACAAGTGTGTGCCCTCCTGCTTTGCAGGGGGACAGATGTTTAGCAAAGCACTCGTGGGGAGTTGTGGTTGACGGGCTGCAAGGCTCATCCCTGCTGTTGAACACTCGTTTTATTTATAGCAACAAGATCGCTGCTGGCATCAACACTTCCCCTTCAGCCAGCCCTATTTATGGATCCCACTGGCTCACAGACCCCTGGAGAGCATCTTGCCCTAAGAGAGATGCTTCACTGAGTGAACACCCTGGTGTCTTCTGCAAAAGTCTCCTGCTGAATCAGATCCTGAGCCACCCAAGACATATGGTGGGGAGATCAGAGCCCAGAGCCAAGGAGGACCCTGCTCCTGGGGTACTCAGGCCTCTCCCCCTGATGCCACCAAGCAGCCCTGGCCAGGGAGCAGAGCCTGGTGGCAATGTGTCCTGCCCTTAGGTGGGTGTGCTCAATCTCAGCATCCCCCTCCCAACCCCAGGAGGAAGGTGGTTGTAAAGCTCTGCAGTTCTGCTCCTTCACCCCAGTGCAGGAGGATGGACTGTGTGCACCCATCTGCTTGCCTGAATTTATGGAAAAGAAGGGGAAACCCCCCAAACATCACAGGCAGAGCACACCCAGGAGACAAGACCCAGGACTGGTGGTGACCATGCAAGTCTGGGATGAGCTGAAGGGATCATCAAGAGGTTGGAGGAAATTCTGCCAAGGCCCATGCTGGGGCTCTGCTCATGCACTCAGGACACTCCTCTGAATTCTGTAAGGGGCAGACAAAGGCAGAAGCCCCATTTGTCCTCTTTGTAAGTCACTCTGCATGATGTACGTGCTCAGCCACCCACACACAGGCTGTAATTTCCCTCCATGGCAGAAGAGAAGACATGTTGAGCTTCCTGCTGCTGCTCTTTCCCAGCATCAGGATGTGCTTCATGATCTTATGACAAGGGCAAGAAACCACGTTGGGGATGAAAAAGGCATCTAAGTCCAGCCCGTGACATGAACCCTACATTACAATACTTGATAGCAGCCAGCACCAGGGGGTGTGTTGAGGTTCCCACTTTATTTCTGGGGTTTGGGAGCCTTTTTAATCCTGTTTTAATTGGAAACTTACTCTTTTTTATGACATGGACCTGTAAGCCATGAACTCCAACCTCCAGCAAGAATGAGGAGCTCACAGAGCTCCATCCCATTGCTGCCCACCCTTCCGCATGGCAGCAGGAACTGAACACTTGGAGACACTGGGCAGGGGGAATAGCAGGAGCTCATTAAGTCTGTGGGTTTGGTCCCCCACAGCCTGTGTGGGAACTTCTGGCTTGTAGCCAAACTGGAGTCTCATGAGGCACATTTGGGGTGTTGATCACTGAGTGCTACAGGAAACAAGGGCGGAAGCCACTTTTCCCTCCTACAGGCTCAAACTGTGCTTGCAGAATCTGGAGGTGACAGAAATGTGTTGGGACAGGTTGGTGTTTGTCACACAGACCGGGACATTGCAGCTGTGACAATAAATGGTACCCTTAAAAACTTACCAAGGGGGACTGTGCTGGTGGAGAGGGACTTGCAGAGGATGTCCTTGTGGAGAAGGGCTCTGTCCAGCCACCACAGGGTGGTCTTGCACCAGACAGGGCAGAGTGAGCTCCCGAGCCATGTCACCATGAGAGCCTGGCTGTGTGACCACAGAGGAGCCTCTTGCTGGCTGTGTGGTGTTGGCTGTGGAGCTCTGCCAGGGAGCCTGGCTCCAGGGCAAGGTGGGCTTCCAGATGGCTCCTGCCATAATCACTGGTGGCCTCAGAGTCCTGCCGTATCTCCAAATCTATACCACAGCAGGACACCAAACCTCACTGTGCAAATGTTACACACCAACGTACCTGGACATCCTCTCTGCCCTCAGGAGGAAACCAGACATTCTTTCAAGGCTGCCCACTGTCATCCTCAGCTTGTCCTACAGAGGCTAATGAGCTAAGACTGGACATCCTGACATCTCAGAAGGGGATCTGGGCAGCCCTACGTACTCACATGTCTCAGTGCTTTTTGAAGGTTTCCCTTGTTTTCTCATTTCCATGTCACTCCTTGCTGTTTATTCGGCAAGTTCACAGGAGGAGGTGATGACGGGAGCCAAGCACTGGTTGTTTTCTTGCTCAGGGCAGCATCAGAGCTACATTGAAACCGATAACGTGGTTTTCAGAGGCTGTGAGAAAGGGCAGCGTTTGTTGTTCCTTTGCGCTTTCTTACTCCTTTTTCTTCCTCTAACAAATTCCTCTTTTCTCACTTCCCCATGTGCATCCATGTCGCAAGGCCACTACACTGGTATATTAATGACAGTGTAAGAGAGAAGCAAATGATTCACACACAAGTGCTCACCACCTGGAACCCGGCAACATCCCTCTTGGCCACTGAAGAAATTAACCCTGTCATAGGCAGAACCAGCAGCAGGCTTGGACCACATCATGCAGCATGAGCCAGCCTTTCTGCTTCCCTAGGACTGTGTTGGAGACCCTTGCTTGTTTGTAATCCTCAGCAAGAAAACTCATCTTAATTCCCTGCAAGAAACACTTCATTTCCTTGATGAATCAGTCAAATGTAAAGCAAGTAGTAACAGAGCTTTTTTTCCTGTGTATCAAGCACACCACGCTAGTTAATTTATAGAAACGGTCCTTTTGTTAATTTTGGTTCCAATTTCCATCTGAATATAGCTTGACACAGAAGTGGAACAAACTCACATCTAGTAAAAACCGGATGTAGTGCTTGAGATTTCACACTGTTATATACGTATATAGGGAAAAGGGTGGCCTTCTTGTGGGGTAACTTTATTTGGGCCTTTCTGTACCTGAAAGGTACCTACAAGAAATCTGGCGAGGAACTTTTAAAAAGGACACGTGGTGATGGGACAAGGTGGTCACAGGAATGCTTTTTTGTCTTGCAGAAAATGCCACGTGGCTGCTGCCTCCAGCTGCCAGCAGTGACCTGGGTGCTGCTGCTGGTGACCACAGGTGAGCCCCACAGCATGAGTGCCTGGTGCTGGGTGTCTGAGCACCTGTGGCTGCTGCTGCAGCCCCTCCTGAGTGCCTCCCATGCCAAGTCTGTCTTCCCTCCATTTCAGCCTTTGCCATGGAGTGCCCCAAGATCAAGGTGGGCACGTGCAGGGACTGCATCCGCTCTGGTCCTGGCTGCGCCTGGTGCAAGAAGCTGGTAGGTCCACGTAGCCTGGCAAGATGTGAACCCTCAGCAGTCAGCGAGCAGGCAGCAGGATGGTCACCCTGCCTGTCTGGCTCTGCCTGGCTGCATTGTGGGAGTGTTTCATGTCCTACCGGGTGGATGGGGCCGGGAGAGATCCGACAGACAGGACTTTCCTCCATCAATACCCATCAAAGGGTTTCTTTTCTCCATCAATAACCCTGGAGATCTGGTTTAGGGGGCTGGGCCATCTCGTACCGTGCCCGTTCTCCTCGTGCCCCTCTGGTTTTGCCACACACAGAATTTCACCAAGGCCGGCGAGCCGGACTCCATCCGCTGTGACACCATCGAGCAGCTGGAGCAGAGGGGGTGCCCACGCAGCGACATCGAGTTCCCAGTCAACGACATCACGAGAACACAGGACCGTCCCTTGAGCAACGACGTGCAGCTGACCCCGCAGGAGGTGCGCCTGAAGCTGAGGATAGGTACGCTCCGCCCTTGCTCCTGTGCTCTGTCTGGTGTGCCAACGCCCCTCCACTCGCCCCCCCCCCCGGCTCAGCTGGGACACAGCAAAGTGTTGCAGCTGGCATTTCCTCCCCTTTTGTTCCGAAAGAGAGGAGGGGTGGGTGCTGGCACGAGGTGGCACAACCCTGGACTCCCCCTGTCCCACAGGCCAGCCTGCTGTGTTCGAGGTGAAGTTTCGCCGTGCCATGGGGTATCCCATTGATCTCTACTACCTCATGGACCTCTCCTACTCCATGCTGGATGACCTGGAGAAGGTGAAGAAGCTGGGAGGGGAGCTGCTCAGGGCGCTGGAGAGCACCACCCCTTCTCGACGCATCGGTGAGCCTGTCTGTGGCCCAGCACAGCTGTTTGCTGCTGGAAAGAGCTGCAGGGCTGGAGGGGGAGAGGGCAGTGGGCAGAGGGTGTCCTCTGCCAGGGCAAGAGACATGGGGACATGTGCACTAGCGCCAGCAGGTTGTCTGTGCCCTGTGTCTGTCCCTGAAACCACACTCTGGCCACCCTAGGGTTTGGCTCCTTTGTGGACAAGACAGTGCTGCCCTTTGTGAACACGCACCCTGAGAAGCTGAAGAACCCCTGCCCCAACAAGGACAAGCAGTGCCAGCCTCCCTTCGCCTTCAAGCACATCCTCTCTCTGACCGACAACGCCAAGCAGTTTGAGAGCGAAGTGGGGAAGCAGTTCATCTCGGGGAACCTGGACGCCCCGGAGGGGGGCCTGGATGCCATGATGCAGGCAGCAGTGTGTGGGGTGAGTCCCTGTGACAGCTGTGACCCACACAATGCAGGCTGGCTCTCAGGAGGTGGCTCTGCCCCTCTCCAGCCAAGCCCATGGGGTGTGAGTTCTGATTTGGCAGCAGAGCAGGTTACTCCGGGCAGTACAAGAGAGCATCTTACCCCCAGAGCATCCCGTTACCCACCTTCCCCTTGCCCCCCTGCCCCATGCTCTGGCTGACGTGAGACTTTGCCAAGGGCCACACAGTGCCCACTGGCACTGTCCCTCCAGCCCTGCTCAGGGGCAAGGGACCATCCTCTGTGCCACTTTGCAGGACCTGATAGGCTGGCGCAATGTGACCCGCTTGCTGGTGTATGCTACTGATGATGGCTTCCACTTTGCTGGGGATGGCAAGCTTGGGGGTATCCTGACCCCCAACGATGGCCAGTGCCACCTGGAGGACAACATGTACAAAAGGAGCAACGAGTTTGTAAGTACCTGGGAGGCTGCTCAGCATCTCCACCACACCCTCAGCCTTGCTCCTCCAGGCAGAAAAAAAACCTGTCATGTGAAAAGCCTCTTGCAGAGGCCAAAACATCACTATAATCACTGTAATTTGGGCTGCCACACCCAAACTGTCCATCCTGGTAGGGGAGATCATGGTGAATCTGGTATCCCTCTCCCCACCTAGGACTACCCATCTGTTGGCCAGCTGGTCCAGAAACTTGCCGAAAACAACATTCAACCCATCTTTGCTGTCACCAGTAAGATGGTGGATGTTTACAAGGTAAGGATACTTCAGATGGTCCACGTGCCTCCGTTCCCTTTCCAGGAGGACAGACACAGCTGCGTGTGTCCCCCTGCTGCTGTCCCCTGCTCCGCTGTCACATGGCAGGGAGTGCTCACATCTTCTCTATTGGCAGAAACTCAGTGATATGATCCCAAAGTCGGCGGTGGGAGAGCTGAACGAGGACTCCAGCAACATCATTGAACTCATCCAGGTGGCCTACAATGTAAGTGCTGGAGTTCCCACCTCTCCAGTGCCCTGTGCCCTCACCTGCATCTCCAGAACCACTCCAGGCAGCGGGGATCCCGGCCTGGGGTGCTCCCTGCTCCTTTTCCCTGGGCTGGAGGGAAGCCCTGACCTGCAACCCCACACTCCTTTTGGACTGGTGGCACTTCCCCCCCCATTTTCCCACAGAACCTGTCCTCGCGGATCATCCTGGACCACTCCACCCTGCCGGATGTCCTGGATGTCAAGTATGACTCCAAATGTGGCAACAACAAGGAAACCACGGATGAAGCAAGAGGCCAGTGTGACAATGTCAAGATCAATGATAAAGTATGTTCTCTTGTACCAGGAACACCCCACAGCTTGCACAGTCCCTGATGCCCATCCTGTGTAATGACAAGGAAGCCTGGCTGCTGTTCCAGGCTTTCTGTTTGCATTAACATAATGCCAAGCATGTCCAAAATGCTGTGGGATAGGGGGGGATTCCCCATTGTGCTGGATGTGCATGTCCTCAGCCTAGGGTCGATACCATGCTCCCATAGCTGGGCCCCTGGCCCTTGCCTGTCTCACCCTGCACTTTGTAGGTCACCTTCAAAGTGAAGGTCACAGCCAAGGAGTGCATCCAAAGCCAGTCCTTCACCATCCGGCCCCTGGGCTTCACGGACACCCTCACTGTCCATGTGGACAGCAACTGTGACTGTCACTGTGAAGAGCAGACCGACCCTGCTGCCTGCAGTGGGCAGGGCAGCATTGTCTGTGGGATCTGCAGGTACGTGCACCACCCAAACCACTCTTTCAAACGCTGCCACATCTGGGGAGCTGCTGGGAAAGGGATGTTGGGCCCAGCCAGGGCCTGGGCTCTGCAGCTTTGCACAGATTGTTTTATTTGGAGAAGTGGATTCATGCATTCCCCTTGGAACTGTCCCCAGCATTCATGGAGGCAGGGGACACAGTGAGCTGTCTCTTCTGTTGGTGGAGCCTGTGCTGCTTTACTAAGGATCTCTGTCCATCCCCCTATGCACTCATCAATCCCAGCCTACCCACAGAGCGGACATGGGTTCCTGTAGAAATCTCTTCAAAACCCCACTTCTGGGCTGCAGTTCACTCCAGTCTATAAGTATAATTCTGGCTTCATGGTCCCTCAGTGACAGGGAGAGGAAAAGACTGGGTTTCCTCAGGAAATACTCGTATCTCCTTGGCAAGGGTTTGGAAATTACGAATACAATAATTTCTGGGCAACCATGTGGTGTTGTGAATACAACTTGGGGGGAAAGCAGCACTTCTGAGGTTTCCTCCCAGTGAGCCACCCTGCTGAAGGGTGGAGTTGCACCACACTGGGTTTCGTGGAGGCTGTCCCAGACCTGCTCCTGTGCCGTGGCCGAGGTCTGGGCCCCCCGCACGCCCCGTGGCGTCCCACGCGGCCGCTGCTGAGCTCGCTCCTCTCCCTCTGGCGGCAGCTGCAACTCGGGCTACACGGGCAAGAACTGCGAGTGCGACACCAAAGGCAAGAGCAGCAAGGAGCTGGAGGGCAGCTGCCGGCGGGACAACAGCTCGGTGGTGTGCTCGGGGCTGGGGGACTGCGTGTGCGGGCAGTGCCTGTGCCACACCAGCGACGTGCCGGGCAAGCAGATCTACGGCACCTACTGCCAGTGCGACAACGTCAACTGCGAGTTCTACAGCGGCTCGCCCTGCGGCGGCCCAGGTGAGGGAAATGCCCCGGGCAGGTGCTGCCTTTCCGTGGCACAACCCGAGCGGGTGGGGCTGGGGCTGCTGGATCCCAGCGGTCCAGGCCGCGGGAGCGCCTCGAGCATCTCCCGGGGGGCGAGCGCGGCGCGGGTGATGCTCTCCGAGCGCGGGCGGAGGGAGGCGGGGAGGGAGGGTCTGACAGGCTTTTCCCCCTTGCAGAGCGCGGGAGATGCGACTGCGGGGAGTGCAAGTGCGTGCCCGGGTACCAGGGCAGCGCCTGCCAGTGCCGGCAGTCGACAGACGGCTGCCTGAACAGCCGCCACAACGAGTGCAGCGGGCGCGGGCGCTGCGTCTGCAACCGCTGCCAGTGCCAGGACGGGTACCAGCTGCCCTTCTGCGAGGAGTGCCCCGGCTGCCCCTCACCCTGCGGCAGATACGTGTGAGTAGGGCGGCACAGATCCCCAAAACCCCGGGCCTGTGGTTGGGCAGAGCCCAGCCGTGGCCAAAGCAGGGCGAGCGGGTCTCTGCCCCTGCAGACAGAGCCGTGGCTGCTTGTCTTGCAGCTCCTGCGTGGAGTGCAAGGCCTTTGGGAGCGGCCCCTTCGAGAAGAACTGCACCCAGGCCTGCCCCAACATCCATAAGTCCGAGAAGCCGATCGAGGGTGGCAGGAAATGCAGGGAGAAGGACTCCCAGAACTGCTGGATCTCCTTCCACATGGTCCAGGAGGACGGCGTGGATAAATACACTGTCTACGTTGAACCTGGAAAAGGTACCCCAGCCCCGCTTCCCCTGCCCTGCCAGCCCTGCCGTGGCAGCCTCGCGGCTTTGCCAGGGGCTGCAGCCCAACAGGGTCTGTGTGCCCCCCAGAGTGCCCAGAGCCTCCCAACATCGCCCTCATCGTGGGCAGCACCATCGCCGGCGTGGTCCTCATTGGCCTGGTGGTCCTGCTCGTTTGGAGGCTCCTCACAGAGCTGTTGGACCGCCGGGAGTACCGCCGGTTTGAGAAGGAGAAGTCCAAAGCCAAGTGGAATGATGTAAGAGAGCCCATCTGTGGCGGTGGGGGGTGCTGGGGTGGGGACAGCAGGAGGGGACACCCTTCCCAGAGGCAGCCAGGGAGACCTGAGCCCTCCCCACTGGCCCCCTGTTCAGTCTGCAGGGGGCTGGACAGCCTGTGGGCTCTTCTGCCAATGCATTGGGGTGGGTGGGGTGGGTAACACTGCGGAAAATCCCACATGAGCCTCTCACTTCTCTCCCTGCAGGCTGATAACCCCCTCTTCAAGAGTGCCACCACCACTGTGGTCAACCCCAGGTTTAATGAGTGAGGCAGTGCCTGGCAGTGCTGGGACCCACCGTTAAATAAGGAAATGCCACGCTGAAGAAATCTCAAACTAAGGAAATCTTAAACTAAGGCTCCCACCTCCTCTTCTTTTTCCTCATGATTTGTTCCCTTCTTCCACATCAGGCGCTGGGTGAGGGACTGCGCCACGCCAGGATCCTGGCCCAGTGCTAGACATTTGGGTTAGTGGAACTGGGAGAAGGGAACAGACACAGCTTGGCCATGGATGGGACTGTGGGGCAGGTCTCACCACAGGAACATGCAGCAGCTCCTGACTGATCACACTGTCTCATCTCCTGATGCTAGCTCTGCCTCCTGCCAGGAGTCTTGGACACCAAGCCCCAAAGTCAGCTGAGGGCACAGAGTGCTTCCAGCTTTGATTTTGAGCCGGAATTTCAAAGCTGCCCTGTCTCTTCTGCTCCTGGGCTGCTCCATGCCCTCCCTGCTGCACTGGTCTCCACCTCTGTGCACTGGTTTTCCAAAGAACTCACTGCTCAGTTGGATGTGGAGGGTTCTCCAGGGCGGTGGTCTACTCTGGAGCTTGCAGTGATGTGAGGGGCCCTAAGGGCTAGTGAGCACCTCTGCCTAGGGGTGAAGAGCAGCTGGAGAACATGCACTGAATCTTTTTCCCAAATCATCAGCTGTTTTGTGACATTGCTTCTCTCTCTGACCTACCTCAGGCAAGGTTCTGCTTGGCCTCCTGCATGCTTGACCTACCTCCATCAACCCTTGAAGTCCTCCACACAGCAAGGGGGCAAAGAAGCCACTGTTTGCTCTGTGAAACTTGGGCACTGAGCAGCTGAAAATTTCCCTACAGATCAGAGCTCGGCCACAGCTTCTTCCACCACCCCCCAGAGCACAATCTTCTCCCTGCTCTTCGAGCCTGTCAGACATACCAAGAGCCAGTTCTGCAAAGCACCTGGCAGTACCTCGAGCATCTCTGGCTCAGCACTTATCCCAGCCACACACAGCAGCCAGTTGCTCTTACACTGTGGGGTTGTTCCTGTGAAACAACGGTACAATTCCTTACTTGCTTTCAGTTTGGCATTAATTTGCATATAGTTGTATTGTGCCACATCTTCATTTGCTCTCTGAAGGGGTTTAACTTGAATAAAGATTTAATATATAAAGTAAATACATCTCTTCTGGTAAGAATTAGGTGCAGGGGCAGCAGCTGAAGTGTTCATAGGAGACACTACAGGCTTTGCTGCCACCATCTCCCATAGGTACAGTGCCTGGGAAAGATGCTGGCCAGAGAAACAAGCTGTTTTCTACACTAGTTTGCCATCTCCACCCTGAAAGGTGCTCCCTTTCAAGCCAAAACTGACTCGCTGAATGATGCAGAGCAGTCCTTGCCCCTGCCCACCTGCTGTCAACTGTGTGCAAACCACCTCAAACAAGAGTGGCTGTGCTGCCTCACATCAGGGGTTAATTTTGGCCATGGGACTGTGAGGGTCTAGGGCAAGGCAGGAAGGAAAGTGTGTCTGATACTCCCCCCAGTACTATCCCAGCATGCTGCCACTTTGGGCTCGAGGATCCCCAAGACCCCAAGATGTTGGCTTAATGTCAGTAGGAGCAGCAGTCTGCAGTCCAGGCTGGGACACACCCCTCGGATCGTAGAATCGTGGAACCATTAGGGCTGGAAGAAAGCACCGAGGTCCTTGAGTAGCCAGTGCCCCAGCCCTGCCAGGTCCACCACCAAGCCATATCCCTAAGTGCTGCATCTACACACCACCTCACCTGAGAGCAGGCTGCCAAGGGGAGGCAGACACACACCTGAGCCCCTGGAGAGGCTCTCTGGGCACTCTGTGCCCTGATGGGCTCCTCCCTCCTGGGGACGGAGAGAGACCAAACCACTTCTGAGGGGCTGCAGGAGCTGCCAAGCCACATCCCAAGAGAAACGACATCATCCAGTGCCTTCGCTTTTATTACAAGGAGCTGCCCTTACATTTAAGCCACTTGTGTGCCGAAGGGAAGACTTCCAATATTCTTCAGATAATGGGACCAGCCCCACAAGTTTTCCAGGCAGAAGTCCAGGTTCCGTGCCAGACGCTTTAGCAGCAAGTAGGAGCCACCCAGGCCTGCTGCCCCCACGACAAAGATGCCTCGATTAATCACCTGCAAGTGCAAAGAGAATCCCCAGCACCATCAGAGGTTGTGGCACCCAGGGAAATGGTCACACCTGCACATCCCACCACCAAAGCTCTGTCCCCCCAGCAGTGGTGGCAGGCAGGATGCTCCCAGGGCTTGTGGCACTGCATGGACAGGCACCACCCCTTGACCAACCTTTTTCTGCCATTTCCAGCGCTGAAGTGCCTCGTGGTAGCGAATTCTGGTGAAGGTCACCTGGGGGGGGTTGCAGGGGCATGTCACCACCACAGAGCCAGCCAGGAGGAGCTCAGGGTGGTGCAGGCAGTGGGGACATGCTGGCCTTACCATGGTGTACAGTGGGACAATAGTGGAAGGCATGAGGGCATGGAGAAGGTTGTCCACGTGCTTCCGGAAAATGAACCACGTGGAATTCACGTGCTCGCGCATCTGCCAAAGAACAACAGCCACGGCTTTGCCAGGAGTTCTGGCAGAGCTGCCCTGTGCTTTGCTGCCTCTTCCCACTGCCTGTGCTGGAGGTGACACGGGGAGCAGAGCCTCCCCAGCCCCGGTGGCACTCCCAAGGAGCTCTGAGGCTGAGGAACAGGGCTGTGTGCCTACCTCCACGTAGTTGTACATGGCTAAATCCGAAATCGCGTGGTCATCTGGCACCCTCAGCCTGGAGAACTCAGGGAGGCAGGCACCTGGGAGGGGAAAAAGCATCAGGTCACAGCCAGCTCCCTGCAGGGTATCAGCTGTCCTCAGCCTCAGAGGGTTGTTCCTCTGCTCTTGCTCCTCCTCATCCACCTCACTCACCGAGGTCATTGTGGAACTGGTCCATTAATTCATCAAAGACCAGACAGTCTTCAAAACCCTGGGAGAAAAATTAGAGGGTTAATGGGCACAAGGAGCCACGTGTTCATGAGAAGTGCTCTCCTGGATGCACAGCTCCAGAGCAGGAGTCTCACTCCAGGCCACCCTCTCAGGGGTCTTGACAGAAGTCCAGGGGGTTGCCTTTCCCACACAGTCCTCTGCCCCATGAGAAGGCGGCGTCACTGCCCTGCCCCTCTCCTCCCCAGCAGGAGACCCTGACTGGGCTCAACACCTGCCAATGCAGAGGACATCAGGCTGTGGGACAGGCCAGCCCACGATGGGCTACATGCTAAACCCATAAAGGCATTTGTGGGTGCAAAGAGTGGGGACCCCCCTGAGAGAGCAGGGCCAGCTGTGAACTCACCGCGTTCATGCCCTGCCCGTAGAAGGGCACCACGGCATGGGCAGCATCTCCCATGAGCACGCAGCGGGAGGAGAGGTGGTAGGAGGAGCACTTCACCGAGATCATGGCCTGGGCTGGCAGCACAAAGTAGTCACGCTGCAGCTCCTGCCTTCGGGCAAAACAGCAGATACTTCACTTGTGGGGCCACAGCGGAGAAGGCAAGTCATGCTGTGGCCAAGCCATGGGGCCATGGCACTGCCAGCTTTGGGATGCAAAACCCAAGCCTGGGTGCACTGGGCTATTTGTGATGGGGAAAATGTGGAAGCCAGGAAATCTCTTTCATTATCTTACCCACTATGGACCAAATGTTTTGCCTGTGGGTTTTAAGCTTTGCATACAACTTGACCATTGACATCTCAGTCCCCTTACTGTGAGCAGTGGTGGGTGTCAGTCCTTGTAGGAAGGATAGACCAGAGAATATCTGAGTTTCTAAGTGAAAATGAAGTCCTGTGATAAGTCTTAGGAGGAAAAGAAACTGCCCAACACAGCTGAGACCACTGATGTCACCCAAAAAAAAGCCCATCCTGTCACAGATAACTGTGCTGCAAAGCAGAAGCATTAATAGTGTGGGCTGGAGCTTGAACTGGCTGGGGAGCCTTCCTTCTTGGCAGGAAGATGAGGGCGTGCTGAGCAGAGCCACAGCCACCAGAACACGGGCTGGAAAGGCTGGTCCTGGCCCCACTGCCACGAGGGCCCCCAGGAGGAGTGGGATGCTCCAGCTCTGTGCTGTTTGCCCAGCAGCGAGAGGGTCCCCACGGGGGATCCACCACAACCCCCTCCCCAGGGCCCGAGGGTGGGTGATGTGTCCCCTGGCCCTGGGGGGACTCTGGGAACCCCTGGGAACACTTACACTCCGATGAGGGGGATGGCGTCCGGGAAGTAGGTCTGGAAAAAACGCAGCACTTGCTCCCCTGTCGTGAGCTTCTCAAACTGCTCAAAGGGCATGAAGAGCGTGCAGGTGAAGGACTTGTCCTGCCAGCCAGGGAGGAAGGTCAGTGAGAAGACCAGAGGCCACAGAGAGCACGTGGAGCAGCAGCTCAGTGCCCAGCCTGTCACCTGGCAATCACAGTGACCCACTGGGGCAGCAAGGGATGAGGGTCTGCCCAGGGAGGTGGTGGAGTCACCGTCCCTGGAGGTGTGTAAGGAGAGACTGGATGTGGCACTCAGTGCCACAGTCTAGTTGACATGGTGGTGTTCAGTCCTAGGTGGGACTCAATGATCTCAGGGGTCTTTTTCAACCCAATTGATCCTGTTAGCCTGTTATTCTGTGATTCCTGGCCCCCCAGTCCCTGCCACCAGAGCCAGTTCATCCCCACCAGCTCCATCCTGTGCCCCAAGAGAACGTGGCCATGGGTTATCACCATGTTGGGCAGTGCAATCATCATGAAGGTGTTTCTCGGCCAGATATGGAGGTAGTTTGGTTCCATGGCAAACTGAAAGAGAAGGAAAAGCACCTTGTATCCTTGACACCAGTTCCCATTCTTTGTAGCATGGGAAGACAAACAACTATGGGGCCCCTTTCTGGTACCTGATGCTTAAGGGAGACACAGAGCAGGGGAAAGAGGAAAGGGTAAGAAATACGGGCAAAAATCTGCTGCTTTGCAGTTGCAGGTGTCCTCACAGACATGTTCCCATACCCCAGGACCTCTCAGAGCTGGAGTTACCCCACTGGTCCAGGACAGCCTCCCTAGGATTTTTGCAGCCAGGTACCAACAGTGGCCCCACCTTTGGAAGAGGCACCATGAGAAGGGGGCAGGGTGTCCAACCTGCAGAGGTCCTAGCAGCCCCTGGGCCAGGCACACTCACATCTCCATCTCTGGGAGGGATGGTCAGCTCCATGTAGCCATGAGGAATGTACTGCTGGCTGTAGTTAAAGCGTGTTTGCCTCATGAACTGTTTCCTGACCGTGGAGAAGGCTCCGTCGCATCCCACGATGAGGTCGTAGGTGACTTCCAAGGTCTGCTGGTCAGATCTGAAAGCAAAGAGGGACCCTTGGATCAATCTGATCTTTAAGGTCCCTTCCAGCTCTAACCACCCTGTGGTTCTGGGATTAATCTTGCTGTAGCTCCAGGCCAGCTCAGCACATTTTGCAGAATGGCTGGGTCACCTCCAGTGTTGTTAATCTTCTGGACTGAGGCAAGATTGGCTTGCACTGCCTGGGAAGCTCAGTGATGGGATAAATAATCATCAAAAGCATAACTCTGCCAGGCCTACTTAGCAATGCAGCAGGACACCCTTGGGGTAACACTCCTGTTCTGCAGAGCCTGCATGGCAGGTGGGAGGGGGGCACGACCAGAACATCACCCAACTGGAACAAGGTCACGGAGTCACAGAATGCTTTGGGTTGGAAGGGACCTTAAAGCCCATCCCATCCCACCCCCTGCCATGGGCAGGGACACCTTCCACTAGCCCAGGTTGCTCCAAGCCCTGTCCAAGCTGGCCTCAAATCTTTTCCAGCCTCCCCATGAACCCTGCTTTGATATCTCTCCTTACCAAAGCTGACAGGAGCTTTTGCCCCCTCAGTAATAGCACACCGGTTTCAAAACTGAGATTGCTCAATTGTTTGAGGTTTTATGAATGATTAAGCAGAAAGCAGCTGACCACAACACTTGATCTCACACTTGCCCAGGGATTACCTTTTTATGGATAATGTCCCCAGCTCTGCGTTGCACTCCAGGAGCTTGTGTCCAAAGTACAGTTTGGTGTTGGAGTACTTCTCAGCAGCTGTGAAAAGACAACTAAATGTAGAGGGGTTTACTGCGACTCCAAAAATATTGCCAAGAGATCCCTGAATCATCGGGGGGTTTGCCATTGCAGGAGATAATTTGCTGTGTTGACTGAGGGCCAGCGGGCAGGGCACGTGGGACTGGTCAACTGTGGCAAAAACTATTTAAAAAAGGCAAGGAATCCTGCAAAGATTTCTTTCTTCCCTGCATTGACATGAATCACTGACTACTTTCCACCACCACTCAGGATGGGATGAGATGCCTGCAGTCAATGGGGAAGTAAGGGAAATGTGGCCTGGTCCAATACTTGGCCACAGTGCTCCCATTTCTGTCTCTGTACAGTCAGGGGTTATGGAAAATGCCACAAACCACGAGCAGGCTGAGGAGGTGTCTCCTGCTTTAGCTGGGAAACAGCAAAGGCTTCCTTCTTAAAAACACAGCTAGGTCAGGTTTGCACTTTCTGAGAGCCAGGTGAGGCAGGCAGCTTGGGGCCCAAAATCTGCTGGTTATGGGGCAAACCCTAAATCCTCAGGAAAAAGGGTGAATAGCTATTTGCAGACAGAAGAGGCGACGTACCTGTGAGCAGCTCCTTGTTTAAGTTTGCTCTGTCCACAGAGAGGATGTACTGCAAGGCAAACAAGCAGGGGTTCAGAAGGCTTTGCTGAAGGAGTGCTCTGCACGGCCACACAGGGAACCCTCCCCTCTGCAAACAGGCTGGGCCATGCAGTCCCCTTCCTGCGTCCCCTCCCTGAGCCCGAGCCCCGGACTGTCCATGACACAGAGACACAAATGCTGACAAAGTCCCCTTTGTCATCTGCAGTACCTGGTCCTTCTTCCCATAAGGGATGGAGTATTTCTTCCCTGAGGGTGTGTGTATCCTCCTTGCCCGCATGGGAATGCCCTTGGACACGATCTGAAACAGAAGGGAACACAACCCAGCCCTCTGGTCAGACCTGTGGGGTTCTAACCCAGGTCACCACGCAGCACCCTCCTGCCCAAGCCCTGCACTGGGGAACAGTGGGGTGTTCTCTGCTCATACATTTCCACGTGGTCATCCAAGGCACTGGGGGAAATGTTACAGGGCTGTCATGCCAAGTCACTACAGAGCTCGTTCTCACAAAGATTAGGGGGAAATTACTTTTGGATTTCAGGGACATGAAAAATCCCAGATTGCTGAACAGGACAGGGAGTGACAGCCACATCACATCCTGGGACTGGGAGAGGTGTCCCTGGGCTCATCTGCAGGGATCCAGGGGCCAGAAGATCCCATCACTGCCAACAGCTGGATGTCACATGGCAGCCAGCACCCTGCAGAAGAGGACTGGGCAGAAGACAGCATGCATGGAGTTCAGGGTGAGCCCAAAGATCAAGGTTTTGTGGGCAAATACAAATCTGGACATGCCAGTGGGGAAACCAGCCGCTCTTTATTGCATCCTGCCTTGGTGCATCAGCCTTTTTGGGAGCCCATCCTCTCCTGCCCTGTTTGCTCTCGCCTCCAGGAGGGAGGAGAGTGTGGCAGGGGGGTGAACACTGCACCTGGGAGAGCTCTACCTGCACCCTCCTGAAGGCAGAGCTGCCTGGGGGGCAGAAGGGAGCCTGTCCAATGGCAGCTGGAGCCAGGAGAGCCCAGCACCAGCAGGGCCTGCCCCAGTACCTGCTCCTCCATGCCCACGGCTCGCAGGGCTTGGCGTCCTCTGTGAGACAGGGCCAAGTTGATGCTCCTGCCACGGGCAAAGGTGGCCACTCGGGGGTCTGCATGGGAAGGGCAACTGGTTATGGAGGGACCAACAGCACAGCCTGGCCTGGGCAGCAGCTCCCAAAGCAGCAACAGCAGGCGGGGCAGTGGGGACAGCCCCAGCCTGTTCCTGCTCAGCCCTGCCTCTCTCAGCCCTCCCAGACCGTCTGGCCAGTGCGTGGGGCAGAGCCTCCTCTTCTCAGCATGCTGCCCAGCATCAGCCATGGCCCAAAAAGCGGGGCACAGCACTAAAACCCACCCAGCGCCGAGGGCAAGCAGGGCCTTTGGAACCTGTGGAACTTGCAGCAGCCGTGAGCTGTGTGGCAGAACTGCCGTCCTGAGGTCTGTCAGGGCAGGGGCAGTGACCACAGAGATCACCTGCCAGCCACAGCTTCTCCTTCCCTTCACTGCACGCCCGAGTTCCACCCTCCATGGGGTCCTTCTCGGCTTGGCTTGCCACCTCTGCCCAGGTTTTGTTGGCCTGCCAGCTGACAGGTACTGCAGGTGAGGGGTTCCTGTGCCCTTCAGCTGGCCCCTTGGCTCTAAACCATTATTTCTCTGCTCTGGTGCCCTGTGGGCTCGGAGGCTTCCTCAGAGCACTCCATCTCTCCTGATCTAGCTCTGCACTGTAATGCTTCATGCAGTGACCAGGTCTGAAATCATATCAGTATTTGAATCAATATTTAAGCCAAGAGCATAAAAAAGGCATTGTTTTAGTAGCTGCAAGGGGGGTTCCCTCCACTGAAGACAATGTACTCCAAATAAAACTCCTTCCCACCACAGGAGCTGAAGAGAAGAGTGAAAAGGATATCCCCAAACTGCCTTGCTTTCAGATTTCATTTTTTTTCCTGTGGTTTCCGTGGGCTCACACAGAAATGATCAGGCTGAACTTACCTTCTCTGGCTTCATAAACATCAACATGGAAACCCCGTCTAGCAAAGAAACAGGCATTTAATGCACCCACCTACAAGAGAAGGAGCAGAGAGGGTGGATGGCATGGTCCCCAGATCCCTGCTGAGATGCACCAAGGCACAGCAGCGAGCAGGGGCTGCAGCTCAGCACACACAGGCAGGGCCTTTGACCAAACCCTTAGGAGACTGAACCTAAGAGCAGTTCTCTGGCAGCCCCGAGGGGTCTGCAGAGTCTCCAAGACAAAAACCACCCACCAAAACCCTTCATCTGAAGCCATTCCAAGCTCAGGGTTAATGTCTTCAGCCAGAGACAGCAGGAGCTGCTGCAGGAGAGCTCCCAGCTCCTCTCTGCACTGTTTATCTTCCTCAATAGGATTCAGAGCTCTGCAGTGCTCCCTTGGGAACACAGTGGGAAGAACAGCACGAATATGTCCTGACTGTTATTTAAATCCATTTTCTCCTGTTTAGGTTCCATTGGTAATTGTTGTCAGAACTGCAGACTTAGGCCATCACTCTTTTCCAAGAAGCTAATGCCCAAAAAGTCGAGAGATGTAAGTGCTGCAGTGCTCCATGCTGTCATAGAATCAGAGACTCACAATGGTTTGGGTTGGAAGGGACCATAAAGACCATCTCATTCCAGCCCCCTGCCATGGGCACGGACACCTCCCACCAGACCAGCTTAGTCAGCCTGGCCTTTGGAGTCAGACCACTCTGGAAGTGGCAGGGGATGAAAACCATTCCCAAACAAAAGTGGGCAGAGGGAGGCGTTTCCCAAGTCTCAGTCCTTGCAAGGCATTTTGCATCAGTGACTTGCCAGAAGCGGCCAAGGGGCAGGGGGATGTGGCAGCCCAGAGGAGGACCATTGCTCCACCACCCCCCAAACCCCTTCCTCTGAGAACAGGAGCCTCCCGCAGCAGGAACAACCTCAGCCCCTTCCCAACAGCCCTCTGAGAGAGGAATGCTTTCAGGAAGAGCATCCCCCCAGGCCCCAGCAGCCCTCCCCAGCCCCGGCTCCCTGCCCCGCAGCCAAGGGCCATCTCCTACCAGGCCACCGCCGACCACGGCCACTCTCCTCCCCCGGGGGGCCCAGGCCTCCATCTCCAGGGCAGGCCCCGGGCTCCCTGCCGTGTCCTGCTCCCTGTCCTGCCACCCGTGGGCAGGCAGAGGGCAGAGCCTGCAGGGCTGGGCCTGGTTCCTCTGCCCTGCTTCGGATTAAAGTTTAACTCCCAGCCCGGAGGGCGTCAGGGACTCAGCCTGGCCGAGCCCCGGGGGCAGGCATGTGAGTGGTGTCACTCAGCCAGGCCTTGGCCAGAGGCCTCTTTTGGGAGTCTAAAGCAATTCCGTGGCCTCCAGGGAACACACGTGGAGCAGGAGGAGGCTCCTCTGCTGCATCTGCCAGGCTCTTGCTGGTGCTTCGCTGGGCTGGGCTGCAGAGGCACCGGGGGGACAGTGCAGGGGAACCTCTGGAGCCCCACAGGCTCTGCCCTGAGGGTGGGGTGTGAGCCACCCTGCTCCTCCAGGAGCCTCACCCCACCTCTGAGGACATCCTCCATCCAAGGAAGCTGTGCCTGGCTCCAGCGTTTGGGGGGTGATGCTGGGCAGAGGGGCCACATCCAATCTGCTGGAGCTTTCCAGGACTCGGACAAGGCTGTGAGATGTCCCTGCAGGCACCATTTCCCATGCCCACCCTTGGGAGGAGATGCTCTGCTGAGCCAGGGCTGCACACAAGGAAGTTCTGAGAAGGGAGGAGCCAGTTAGAGCCTGCACCCAACACTGAAACAGCAGGCAGTGAGAGCATCAGCAGGCACTGACCACCACTGGCTGCTGAGCCTGCCAGGCACAGCCCAAACCAGCAGATTTGGCTCGTGGAATCCTTAAGGCAGGGAAAGTCCTCTGAGATCTTGGAGTGCAGCTGTTAGCCCAGCATGGCCAAGCCCACCACTAAGCCATGATGCTTGTGCCCCATCTACGTGACTTTGGAGGGATGGGGGAGGACTCAGATGCTTCCCTGGGCAGCCTCTTCCAGGGCCAAGCTTCAATGTGCCTGCTGGCCTTGGGGAGGGCAGGGGGGCCGGGAGGGGCTGGCTGGGGCTGTTGGTGTCCATAGTCCCAGAGCTGTGTCCAGACAGGCCACCCCTGAAGACCCTCCCCGGGGTTTCCCTGATCCCCATCACAGTGAATCGATCCACACTATCTGATTGACTCACACACACCCAGCAAAGACAACAGAGCAGAGAGGGCAAAGAACAAGGCAAACCAATTATTCATTAATTGTTTTTGGAGCACACACAGCACACCATCAGCTTCCCACAGTGACAGCTACTCTCCTCTCTTCATTCCAAACAAAGTTCGGGTCCCCTGGGTTGTCTTAATCAGACTCACTCACAAAGTGCACCAGGCAAGCCCAAAGTGCAGGTGTCCTTTGCTTTAAAACCAGCAGCAGGTGGGGAGACACGGAGAAAGAGCTACAAACCCAGTGTTGATCTCTCTGTACTAAGCACAACCAGGCTGCTGAGAGCATGAAAAAGTGTCACCTGAAAAACACTCTGAGCCAGCCTTCTAGGGAGTTGTAAATGAATCCCACAAGAAATGGGATGGCATGGGCATGAATGAAAGACTGAAAACTGGTGGAGAAAGTAAAGGAGGGAAAAGGGCTTGACTTATGTTGCTGAAGACGTGCCAGTACCCAGGGGAGGACATCAGGATTGTGGTGTTATTCGAAAGGCTGTGGTGCACCTGCAGAGGATCTCACACTGTCCCTGTGTGGGCCACCTGCAACAAGAGAGAACAATGCTGGTAGTAGCCAGCAGTGCTGCAGCTGCAAAGAGATGCCTGGGCTCACAAGTCCTGGTGGAAGGCAGCTGAAGAAGACAGTTTAAAGGCCATGACAAGCCCCTTGCTGATCTCTGCAAACAGCCACTTGCACTGATTCTGAAAGGAGCCAGGAGTTCTTTACCAGCTCAGATTACAAACCGTGTAAAAGGGAAATAGGTAGAAATGTTTATCCCTCCCAATCCCATTAGGTAACTAATCTGTTCAGGAATTCAAATCCCCTGCTAACAGAGGGCCCTGCAGATGCCCCTGCCAGCAGGTCACAGGGGCCCGGGGCTGCAGCTGCCCCACCCTGCCCTGCTGTTCACCGAGGCTCTGGGAAGAGCCACAGCACAGGAACACCAGCCGTGCCCTCCCCACGCAGCCGTGTCCCCAAGCCACCCAGCAAGGGGCATTGCTTTACCAGCCTTGGCCTGGAAGAACTTTCCAGCACCTAAGAAGCCAAGCAGGACAAGCTCAGAGGAAGGCAACAAAGCAAGCGAGCACCTGGGGGAGCCTGCTGAGCTCTGGGCAGGGTCCAAGGGTTCTACAGACCTGGGAGCATCACGGGGAGAAGTTCATCCACTTCTGCACTTGAAACCCACCTCCCCCAGCAACAAGCACAGGCTAATGGCAAAGGCTCAGCTTTACTTCTTACCCTCCCCTCCCTTTGTACCATTTTTATCAGCTGGTGGAGGTTTTTTCCCCCCCCAAGGATTTCCAAGTAGCAAATGTCTCAGTACGAATCCTGCTGGGACCCTTGGCCTGAATGTGAAACACACATGCCCTTTCTTTAGCTGGGTTCACAGGGAGACCCAGCCCTGCAGAGCAGAGCCACGCAGCGTGGCAGGGTGGGGGCTCTGGGTGGCAGGGACAGGGCTTTGTGTCACCTCCAGGCCCTGTCTGATGCTCCTGTTTATTCCACATCTGCCTTGCAGCCCCCACAGGTGCAGGAAGGATGGGCTGGGAGGGTGTTCACAGCTGCCTGCTTACTCACCTGGGCTGGGTGGAGGGCAGGGGGCCCCTGCTATGTCCAGGTCCAGTGCTGCGCCGTGGGCACGGGTGGGAAGCCCCTGGGGGGCACTGGGGGCAGCCCGGGGGGCGGGTAGTGGTGGTGGTGGTGCACCACGGGCGGCCTGGGCCGCTCTGCTCTCAGGGCCAGGGGGGCTGCAGGCTGCACGTCCTTGTTGGAGAGACACAAAGGGTGGCTGGAGCAACCTGTGGTCCCACTCAGACACCCTGATGCCTCAGATCCCTGGGAAAAGGCTCAAAGCAACATCAGTGGAGAGGGATGGAGAAGAACCTTTATTTGGGAGCTTCCTGGTGCACCCCCCAAGTACGAGCACGTGTGGTTCAGTGATGGTACAGTTCTTGTAACTTCCAACAATTGGCATAGATGACATCTAAACCCCACCTGTAGTGCCCGTTTCCCCTGGTGCCACCCTCAGAAAGCTCAGAACTGTCCCCTGGGGCCTCTCCAAGGGCTCTGGGCCTCCTGTTTTGTCTCCAAGCTGTCTTGCAGGTGCTTCTTCAAAACAGTGTCCTTGGCAAACCTCAGGAATGTGTGAGAAAGTGCCCAGTGACCTCTAAACTCCACCTAAAAATGTGAGCAATCCAGGGAAACCTACATAATTCTAAACCCCCTAAAAAATCTACCAAATACACTCAAATCCTGAGGCATCCACCCCTTGGTTAAGGCAGGCCTCCAGCATGTGTGTGGAGATGGGTTTGCAGGCTCCAGTACAGAAGGTCCAACAAACACTTGGTGACTTCAAATTTCAGAGGCCCTCAGACCCCAGTCCTTCCAGCTTGTTCCACTGGCTGATGTCAGGGACATGCAGGGTGGCATCACTCTGCCATCTGCCTTGAGATCCAGTGTCCCCCACTCAGGCAGTAAATGCCACGGAGGAGAGACTGGACATTTTCCAAAGCACCTAAGGATGGCAGGGAGCTCCATCACCTTGTTAAAAATAGTTTAGGAATTGGGCAGCTAAGGATATGTTCACATTTACCTACCCCTTACCAGGCACTGGACACATTTGGGGGAAATCCTTACAGGGATCTACGTGCCAAAATCTCTCTATGAATCTGCCCTTTCAGTGCTCAGGAGCAACAGATTTTCAGTGAGACAGGAACAAGAGCAGTGGGGCTGCAGGAATGATCACAAAGTCTGTGCCTCAGCTCTAACCCATCTGACACTGCCAGGCCAGATTCTACCAGTGAGAGAATCTGCTACACAGGTAATTGCAAAATCATAGAATGGTTTAGGTTGGAAGGGACACTCAAGACACTCTCATTGCAAGCCCCTGCCATGGCAGGGACACCTTCCACGAGCCCAGGGTGCTCCAACCTGGCCTGGGACACTGCCAGGGATCCAGGGGCAGCCACAGCTGCTCTGCCCAACCTGTGCCAGGGCATCACCACCCTCTCATGGAGGAATTCCCTCCTAAAGCCTAAACCTGCTCTTTTCCAGCATCAAGCCATTCCCCATTGTCCTGTTCCTGAATGTCCTTGCCAAAGGCCCCTGCCCAGCTCTCTCCCTGCTGTTTGCAGCCAGGGGGCTGCAGCAGCACATACTCAGTGTAGGTGTCCTGTGTACAGGCCCGATGGTTTTCAGAGCTGCACTGACTCTGGGCTGCCCCTGTGAGAGGGGACATTCCTCCCTGGGGTCCTGCCATGGCACCAAGGCAGGCTGTGCCCCCTCAGGGTGAGGCTCCTGCTGCTGTGGGTTTGAAGATGGGCACGGTCTCTCAGACACTCCAGACCTTCTGTGCCTTTTGCCCAGGCCCTGTGCCCTCCCCAGGAGGCCACCATGGCCTCGTGTGAGCAAAGGGTGCCCCTCATGCCCAGGTGCTGTCACCTGCTTACCTGCTGCGTGGGCTGGGGCGGGGCAGGGCCAGCTCCCCCGGGCTGGGCCAAGGCCACGGGTGGCAGAGCCTTCAGCATCATGTTCTGCATCATGATCTGGTGCATCTGAGCGTTCTGCATCAGCATCATCTCCACCATGTCTGGGAAGAGGTCCCCCCCACCCCAAGGCAGAAGGTGAGAGCTTTATCAGCAGGTGACAAGCAGCAGGGGCAGGACAGGAATCACACAGCCTGGTCACTGCCAGCAAGGCAAACAGCTCAAAAGGGCACGTGAAGAACACTGGCTCTATCTGCCCAGACAGTGCAAAATCAATGCCTATGGATGAGACTGTTCATGCCAGCTTGGCTGTTTGCCCTCCCCTCCACAGGAAAGCTGCTGCTGAGCACCTTGTGTCTGTGCTGTGCCCTGCAGGCCCACACCTCTGGCTGTGCTGAGGGGCTGCAGAAGGGCTGGGGCTGGAGCTCTGCCTCCCTCCAGGAGGGACAGGCTCCTGACTGTGCCCTCCGTTCCTTCGGCCACAGGGCATGGATTTCCATGCCAGAATTTCCCCAAATTTGGGTGATATTGCAGTGCCACCTTGGGAGTCCACTGACTCATAGAATCATAAAGGGTAGGAAAGACCTTTAGGATCTAGTCCAGCCCTCAAATGTCACTGCATGCACATCAAATCTCCTTACTATGATCTCTGGCATCACAAAGGGCCTGTGCAGTGAAAATAATTTACCTGGGGGGAGGTGAAGGGGAAGAAGGAAGAAAAAAAAGAAGTGAAAAACCCCCAAGGCAAGGCAACTCTCCTTTTCCTTTTTACTGGCCACACAAAAAGCATTGTACATGGAGCAGCTTCAGAAGAGTCATGCATGGATTGGGACTATTTTGTTTATGAAAATAAACTCTTACTCAAAAAATCCAGACTTAGATGAAGAATGAGTTGAGAAACATTGCAGCTCTACGACTAAAAATGTCTGTGTGGGTTGAAGACACCTTTGGCTGAAGGCTGAGCCAGGGGAGTGAGTGATCCCAGGTTTTAGTTCAGGATTATTGCACAGTAGCACCCACCTATGTTTAGAAACAAAGCCTTTTACTGGCACTACACTGTGTTCAGAATAGCACTTTCAGCTGTTGTGTCTCCATTCCCAACACGGGGCACAGTAAAAGCCTGAGGGGACTGAACAGCAGCTTAGGAAGGAACAGAACAATAAAGCAGGTTTTAGAAGCCTGTTGGTCACTTTTGGAATCACCTCTGCCTGTGAGTCTGACCTTGGTAATGCTGCCCAGTGCCACGAGTGGAGCTGCTCTGCTTTCCCAAGCTCCCCTCGAGTTTGCAGCCCTTCTTTCTCTAGTTTTGGTGACAAGGGTTTGCCTGGAAGCCTCTGAGTGCCACTCCCACAGCTCCCCCAGCAGCCCACTCGTGAAACAGCACGGCACTGCCTGGCTGGGACACTGCCCCTCGCCCTGTCCCCTTGCCAGGACCCCTGCCCTGCCCTCCCTGGCCTGCTGATGGCACCTGGCAGGGAGTGCCTTACCTTCCTTAACGCTCCCAGCGCGGGGGGCTGCGAAGGGCTGGGCCGGGGGGACCTGTGTGATCAGGGGGGGTGGCTGAGGGAGCTGCTGGATGATGGTGGCAGGCTGAGGGGGCACCTGCAAGAGGGAGGCAAACAGAGAACTTGGGTTGGTCTTGGCCAGCTCCCTCATCTCTGGACTTCAGGGAAGCTGTGGATGTTGCCCCCAGTGGGATGCTCGTGGAGAAGCTGCTGAGCTTGTGGGCTGCAAGAACAGCCAGTGATGGGCACCAGACACCAAAGGGCCACTCCTTTTGCCATCTTGTCCCTGGGTAAACCATGCACACTGTTAATTCTGGGCCTTATTTGTGAGGTGATTCCCCCCAGGCTCTGCTGAGGGCAGCAGGGGGCCCACACCAGAGCGAGCAGCGTCCCTCTTGGTGGGAGGAGCAGCTCCATGCAGCTCCCCACGGGGGATGGCCCACCCTGGCACAGACAAGGGGCACCTCCTGGGCACAATCCTTACCGCCTGCTGGATGATCCTTGGGGGCTCCACCTGGGCGGCAGGAAAAGGGAGCTGGTAGACCTGGGGGACAGCTCTGTGGTTCTGACAGTGCCCTCCAGCTGGTGGGGGTGGCTGTGAAAGCTCTTCCAGAAGGTGCTGCTCCTGCAAAATCAAGGATCTTCTCAAAGCCAAGCTGGGCACAGACAGGCAGGCAGTGTTGTTATGCTCTCTGGGCTGGAGGGGGTTTGCCCCCTGGGAACCTGCAGCAGGACACAGCCACTGCCTGCATTTACTCAGGCACAAAACCTTTCCTTCCCACGTATCCTGAAGTGCCACCAAAAAAAGAATGGGGGTAAAAAAGGTGCAGAACAAGCAGCCAGAAATCTGGGAAAACATCTCATTAATTCCACAAAACTAGGAATAAGTAACAGCTACCATTGTCCCTCCTTTGGCAGCATTAAAAATGCCTTCTTTGCATGTTGGCACTACCCCAGAAAGCTTCTGGTGCAGCAGTTTGGGACTAACAGAATCAAGGCACCAACTGCCCGAAGCAGGTGCTTGTTCCCAGTCTTGCCCACACTCCAGAGCAGCAGAGCCCTGCCCGGTGCCCAGGGAGCAGAGGGCAGGCCCCCCTGCCTGCAGCACAGCAGGGGCCCCTCTGGCCCGGGGAGGGTCCTACCCTGAGCTCCTGCAGCAGCTCCCTCCTCCTCCGCAGGGCACTCTGCAGCACGTCCTGGGCTCTGCTCCCTGGGGAGGACAAGGCCATTACCTTCTCGAAGGACCACAGCGCTATTACAGCACATACAGCACGGCATTCATTCAGGAATGTGTTGGAAGATACCCTGGCTTCTTCCCCAAGAGGCTTTTGGCTCCTTTTCCTGTGAAATACCTGGATGGGTGGGGACTTTCTGCCCCGTGCAGCCAGAGCTGCTCAGCGGCTCCACGAAGGCAGTGCACCTTCTCTGAAACAAACCCTTTAGGTTGCTCTCTAAAGCCCTCTTTTAACTTTCTAGTTAGGAACTCCTTCCACCCTCAAATTCCTAGTGTGCTCTGTACGTGCAGAGGATGGCTGACTGTCGTGACACATCAAAACAAGCTCAGTTTTGAAGGTCCATTTATCCTTGTTTTTTTGGTTCTGAATCAACTTCCTTTTCAGCTCTTCCCACATGTGGTTGATTTCGAACCTGCTTGAAATGAAAATAAGGAAGAATGTTTTCAGATCCATTGGAGCCATGTCTGGCAGCTGCTCTGGAAAGCACCACTTTGTCTTTGGAAACTGTGAGTTGTTATAGGGAGTTTTCATTTTTGGGAGTTTCCAACTATTTGTGCCTCAGCTCAATGAAGAGGAGCCCAGGTTACAACCCAGAAATATCACTGAGCTTCTACTGGCAGCCTTTAATCTCTAGGTAATATAATTATAAACTGGGATGGGATCATGTACTGAGGAACTCCTGCCTGAGAGCATCACTAAGCCCTTTCCAAATTATGGCCCATAATTAGAACAAATGCTTCTCTTACTTGCAGCGGGGAGAGGTGACTCCATCTTCTCCAGGTTCTCCTGCTCATTTTCTAGTCTCTGTTGGTAGAACCATCACAAGCTGTGGTTATGAATCAGCACAGCTCACAGGGATTTCCAGCCCTGCCTCATGGCCCAGCTTTGGGACTGAAGAACCAAAGCAGAAGTGGAGACAAACAGTGGCCCTTAAAGGAGTAGGAAATGCCTCACTACAAATGTAGCTACAGTAGAAGGAAAGTCATGCTTCCAACTGCCCAGGCTATTCCAGACCTGCAAACTCATAGCATGGTGAATCAGCAGATTTATACATCATTTATTTTGTAGGGAAAAGAGCTGGATCAAAGGAAGAATCTGATAAGGGTGCACTGTAAGCCCAAAAGGCCCCCATTAGCCCTACCTGGGTTTCATCACTGCCCCTCCTGTGCCCCTTTAATCTCAGCTCCAGGTCTCCAGTTCATACCTGAGCTGTCCTGGACTGGTCTGCAGTTCAACCCCAGCCAAGCTGGGACTGGCCCTGCACTCTTTTAGCCTTGATCCCACCCTTCAGTCACTCCCCAGAGTTGCAATGGACCTGTCCTATGGCTGCGATCTTGGCTGGGAGAACCTGGCCACCCGCTCTGGCTCTGCCCCAGCTGGGAGCTGCCAGCCCAGCCCTGCCCTGCTGCTGTGTTATCCTGCTCAGCTCCTTGCTCCTTGGGGAGCAGCTGGCCCTTGCTGCTCCCTGATGCTCACAAACTGGAGCCCTTTCACTCCTGCCCAGGCTCTGCCCGTGCCTGCCCTCTGGTGAAGGCTTTGCCCTCAAGGGGCTGCTGCCTCCACGAAGAAAAGGCTCCACTGTGGAGATGGGTTAGAAACCACTGCCAGCACCCTGAGACATTGCTTTTCCTGCCAGAATAGCTCAGCTGGTCAGAGCGTGGTGCAGCTAACACTGAGGCTGGGGGCCTGATCCCTGTATGGGCCATTCACTCACTGCTCGGGCTCCATGGCCTTTGGGGGTCCCTCCCAGCTCAGAACACCCTGATCTGCTCCAGGTTAACTCTCCAAGGGGCTTCTGGAGGGCACGGAGGCAGAAGAGCCACAGCAGTGCATGCCAGGTGTGCTGAGGGGGGAGGAAGGGGGCAGAGGGGACACCCAGGGTGCAGAGTCACAGCAAAGGGATTCCCTGCAGCTCCCAGCAGGGCTCTGCCCACGTCTCACCAGGCAGCAGATGTGACAGCAGGCAGGAAACTGCCTTAAAACAACCTGAGGTCCTCTCTATCTGAAATTTACCCCTAAACTTTGCCTGTCACAACTCAGACTGGTTTTGAGTGGCATCTCCCCTGAGATCCAAGTCTATTTAACTTACTGCAGGTCCCATGTTATTTAAGGAAGGGACAGGAGCTGCAGCCCCACTGCACATTGCTCTGCCTCTGCCTGCATGGAGACAGAGCTTCTCAGCTGGCTACAGACCCCCCAGTGCACCTCAGCAGAGGGAGAAAATGCATTTTAAAATACAGGGTTAGTGCTTAAACAGGCAAGAACAAAAAAGCAGAGCAAAGGTGGCTGTCACAGGTTCAGGAGGACTCCCAGGCACAAAATAAAGATGCTGAAACACAGCTGGGGTGGCAAAGCAAGTTTATGAGTGAGCAAAGCACATTTATTAGTAAGCAAAGTAAATTTCTTCCCCTAACACAACAGCACAAAGCCAATGTATTTATTCTGTTCCTGGGATGTTGACTCACCAGGCAGGAGGAGATGGAGCGGGCACTGGGCAGGAGGGGCAGGCAGGCAGGGCACCTTCAGGGCATCCCCTGC
>JAWWMP010000002.1:1141810-1217298 GCA_035047865.1 Dendrocincla tyrannina
TGGGATTTCCCTTTTCCCCACATTTATGGGATTTCCCTTTTCCCCACATTTATGGGATTTCCCTTTTCCCCACATTTGTAGGGTTTCTCTTTTCCCCACATTTATGGGATTTCCCTTTTCCCCACATTTGTAGGATTTCTCTTTTCCCCACATTTATGGGATTTCCCTTTTCCCACCCTTATGGCTGTTTGGTCACAGTGTGATCCCTGCTTTGGGGACAGTTTACAACCTGCTAATAAATGACTCTCCTGCGATGTGCCAGCCAGCCCCCCGAGCTGCTGAAAGGGCTCTGTTGCAGCACTGAATCCCCACCAAGGGGTCCCACTGGGAGCAAAAGCAGACACAAATTCAGTGCTGCAGAGGAGGAACAGCAGTGCCACGTGCACCTCCCAGGAGACAATTCTTCTGCTCTATTTAGCAGGGCTGAAGTCAGAGGTTGGACACTGCACCTAATTTTAGACATGATGGTTTAAGAGGAGAAGAATTTGTGGTGCATTTCCAAAATGTAAGCTCTGAGGGAGACTCCTAGGAACTGGCTTTGTTTAATTAGTAAATAGATAGTGAGGACGCGGCAGCAATCTTGAAATAAAAGAGGATTCAATCAAGAACAAGGGGGGGGTGTGTATGGGGGGGTCTGTCTGGAAAAGGCTGGGCATTTGGTTCAATAAGGAAGAGGAAAACCATGATAAAGCCCCTTAATTAACAGTAAGATAAATGCTGGAGCAGCTATGAAAGCAAAGAAACAGAGAAGCTGTTTACACACAATATAGAGAAAGCAATGTGTTGGACACTGTGGGACTGTCAGACACTCCCCAGGCACAGGGATGGTGAGGGCCATACCACTATCACATTTCTCTGATGTCTTCCTTTTTTATTTAATTTTGATACTTTATGTCCTTAAGTTTAATTTCAGTGGCTCTAAAGGACAGTATTAAGAGCCAAACAAAGTGACACAGCTGGAAATATCCAGAGACAAGAACCTTCCACACCCTAGAGAGGAGTGTCCATCATTTCAGCCTTGGGAGACTGTTTCAATGCATTAAAAAAGAATAAAAACCCACACACAAATCACCAAGGACATATAATTTCCTTCCAATCACCTTCTGCCCATTGTAAAGTTGTGAATTAACACTTGAGTGAAGCAGATGAGCACTAGAAATCCTGAGACTTCAACAAGCAGAGATGCAAGAAAATATAATGCACCAGTTTTATTTAAAAATAAAATTGTCAATAAACCAAAACCAATCAAGCCCAAACAAACATGATGGTGATGGTAACCAGGGGGATTAGAGGGGTGGAGCAGCTCAGAGAACTGGGATTGTTCAGCCTGGAGAAGGGAAGGCTTTGGGGGGACCTCACTGTGCACTTCCAGGGCCTGGAGGGAGCTGAGAAGATGGAAAAAGGCTGATCCCGAGGGCCTGGAGTGACAGGACAAGGGGGAAGGAATGGCTTCAAACTAAGAGACTGTAGGTTTAGGTTGGATATCAGGAAACAGTTCTTCCCTGGGAGGGTGGGCAGGCCCTGGCACAGGGTGCCCAGAGGAGCTGTGGCTGCTCCTGGGAGTGCCCAAGGCCAGGCTGGACGGGGCTTGGAGCACCCTGGGCTGGTGGGAAGGTTTGGAACAAGTTGATCTCTAAGGTCCCTTCCACCTCAAACCATTCTATGATTCCATGAAACACAAAACACTCACTTTTAGCTGGAGCAAGAAGCCAAAGCAGCAATTAATTTTCCCTTGTTTTTAAGTGACATCTGATTTAACAAATTTGCCATTACAAAGACCATGATATTCTGTCTTTTTGCTTTTAATGAACTTCTTATTTCTAAGCTGAAGTTTCTTCTCACTTCTCAATGCTGTGGTTTCAAACCAACTGGAAATGAAGCTCCAAGCAGCCTCCTCCCTCTCCCTCCCCTCAAACCCCTCCAGTGAGAAAGGGGCAAAAAAGAGGAGGAACATCAACACAGACTGTCCCTCAGAAACCTCTGCAGTGGCTCAACCCTTCACCTCAGCCTGGCTCTGCCTGCAGGGGGGCTTTGTGGTGTCCAGGGAAGCCTTGCTCAGCTTCTGCCCTGGAACACACCCCTCCAGCCCTCGTTCTTCTGTAAAGGGGGAGACCAGGGAATCGCTCATTTATTATGAGGACACAATTATTCTGCACATTTATTAGGTGAACATGTGCAGGTTTCTGCCCACATGCTCCTTGTGTGCTGGGTCCCAGGGGCACCCAGAGGGCAGGGGTGCAGCCCACAGGTCCAGCTCCTGGCACGGACAACAGAGTGTTTGAATTTGGGGCACAAGCCCACAATTCTGTGACCTTCAGAAGCCAAATTAAGGGCCAAACACATCGGAAGGACCAGACAGAAAAGGGGTTGCTGACTCACAAAAATGCACAGGTTTCAGTGCTCTTCAGAAAGGAGACCCCAAGGTTTGCAGGTCACCTCAGAAATCTGATGAAAGCCTGGGTTTTCCAGCGTGTTTTCATGTCTTCAGAAGACAAAGATGCCACCCTTTTTTGAGGTGACTCATAATACTCAGTATTAAGAAAGGAGCACGTCATTTCTCCCGTGGTATCCCACAGTTGTCTCCAGAGATCAGCTGTGCAGGTCAAACCCTCGAGGGAAACCAGCCCCAAAACTGGGACATAAAACAGACGTAAAAGTCGGTCTAGGCCTGCTGGAAAGGGCGACATTTCCTCAGCAAAGTTCATCCTTGAGCTGGATGTTGGCATTGGGGGATGTAACAAGAACTAGCAGTTTTTGCAGCAGGATGAGCCACAGGAAATTACTGTGCCTCGATTTAAGGAGATCAGCCAAGCCACGGTGAGGGGAGGACACAGAAAGGGGCTGGAGCAGCAACGCCAGGTTGGTGCATGACCTGTAGGACAGCCTTAAACAAGTTTATAGTACGATAACCAAGGGCTTTGGGGGCTCCAGAGACCACCACGACGGGCCCTCGTGGGGGTATGTATGTATATTGTATACAAGCCCCTTCTAAGGGTACGTATATGTATTAATAGGCGCTGGGGATGGTCAGAACGTGGAAGAGGAAGGAGAATTACCGCGGCATGCCGCCCTATCGGGTGGGCACTGTGGCGAGCCGAAAGCAGGTCCCGCGGGGCTCTCTGAGGCACGGCTCCCGCGCGGGAACGGGAAACCGCGGGAAACCCCCGGAAACCGCGGGAAACCGCCGGAAACGCGGGAAACGGGAAGGGCGGGGGCGGAAAGGGGAAAGGGCGGGAAAGGGGCGTGACGGAAGCTCCGCCCCCACGCACGCCATTGGCTGCCCTTTGGTGGGCGTGGCCACGGCTGGCGGCCCGTTTGAAACGGCGCGGGCGCCTCCCATTGGCGGCCGCCGCGGGAGGGGGCGTGGCTTGTGAGGGCGAAGAGGGCGTGGCCCGGCCGGTCCCAACAGCCACTCACCGAGGGGGTGGGCGGGGCCAGGGCGGGATAGCCCCTCACCATTGGCCGGCGGTCCTGGCGGGAGCGGCGGTGCGGCCAATCAGCGGGCAGCAGGCGGGGCGCGCGGAGCGGCGGGGGCGGCCAAAATGGCGGCGCCTCGGCCCCCCGTGAGGTGACGGCGCTTGGGGGTCTCGGTGGGCTCTGTGGGCCGGCCCTGCCCGGGATGGACGGCGAGAAGGAGCGGCAGGAGGCGCGGCGGCGCAAGGTGGAGGCCGGCAGGGCCAAGGTGAGGCGGCGGGAGGAGGCCGTGTGGGGGGGTGTGTGTGTGGGGGCTGAGGGGGCGGCGGGCCCTCAGCACTCCCTCAGGACGCCCCCCGTGTCCCGTGCCGGGAGCGCCCCGGGGGTTTCCCGTCCTGCAGCCCGGGAGATGCGGCAGTGTGCGGACTGTCGTGGCACGGGGCACGCTCCTTCCCCCGGTAGCGGCGCGGGTCGGGTCGGGTTCGGTCTGCCCTCCCCGGGCTCTCCCGGTCTCACCCCGTTATCTGGCGATGGGGTTGTCTGGGGGAACGCCGCCTTCCCAGGGGGCAGCCCGAGGAGCAGACGGAGTGTGGTTTAGTGTTTCTCGCTGCAGTCTGCAAGTTCCTCCTGCGGGGCCGGCCCGGCTCTGCTCTGCTCTGTGGGGACCAGGGACAGCACCCCGGGAGGGGCTGGGGCTGTGCCAGGGTGCGCTTGGGGTGGATCTCAGGGGAGGGGCCTTCCCCCAGAGGTGCCTTCCCTTGGGTGCAGGGGTGATGTGAAAAGATAACATTCTCCTGGTAATTACTGTCTGCAGGCATGTCATTACGCTTGGCGGGTGTTAACCCCCTCAGGTAAAAGAGCTGCTTTGTTTTGGTGACGGTGTTCAAGAAGCTGGTTAGAAACGCCTGGTTGCTTTTCCTTGAGTTCAGCGTTTCTGCCGGTTTTTGAGCTGGTTTTGTCATATGTCCCTTCTGGCTGTGCCTTGCCAGCCTGCGGCTACAGCCTGGGGTTGAGGAGTTACATCAGTGTGTCAGCACTCGGGTTAACATTGCTCTTAACTCAGTGCGGGGTCTGTTTATGGGGAGAAAAATGTGTTCGACTGAGCTTGAGTAAGTTATGAGTTCCCACCTGTCGCACAGCTGCTGTTTGCCATTGGAAAAGAAAAGCACAGACTTGCATTACATTTCACGTTTTGTGTGCAGAGCCAGTGTTGCATTTACTATTATTTTGCACTATGTGTTAAATCTCTCTCATCTTCCCATTTGGAAAAAAAAGAAAAGCATTATTGGCAGCCCCATCAGTGTTGCTAGAAAGCTCTAGGAAATATTCCTACCGGTTGGTTGTGTTTGCTGTATCCAGGAGCTGGACCAAGGTTTGTTTGGACAACCTGTTTCTGTTTGGGGCTGAAGTGTTTGGTTTTTTTTTTGTTTAGTTCCATTTTCTCTGGGTGTCAGTTTTGGTCCTGATTTCTGAAGCACATAAAGCAGCACATCAGCTTTCGCCTGAGTGGTCCTGGTGAAATGAAATTGTCAGGTGTTGGTACCCGCAGAGCTCTGGAGAGCTGCTGTGGGTGCTGGGCTGGGCAGTGCTGTTGTGTTCCATCTTGGCTGAAAGTGAAGCTTTTGCCTTTGCCCGCTTCAGGAAAGCAAAGGGAGAGTTGGATCCTTCAAAAGGGACGTGCTGGGGTCTCCCCGTGATGAGGGAGAGGCAGTTGTGTCATGCTTTCTTCACGTTCACACTCGCTGTTTTGTGTTGGGTCACTGTGGACCTGGTACACTTTTACAGTGATGCTTAAATTTGTGTAGCTGATTGAAGGCTTTGGCAACCTGATATTGCTCTAAATAGAGCAGCTTTTCCAGTGAGTCCGTAGATCTGGAGCAGATTTGACTCCAGCCACTCTGCCAGGTCCAGTAGTTCCATAACATTTTGGTGTAGTTGGATATTTTGGTATGATATGTATTATAATTTCATGTGTTTAGTGCATGTGAACGGGACAAAATGCGTTTGTTTTCTTTGGCTGTGTCTTTCTAAATTCATGGTTGTGTGTTCAGTCGTGCCAAATCTTGGTATTTTAGTGTCAAGCACTTGGTGCCCCTTCATGAAACCATTAACTGCTCTCTGCAGTGCCCACTCTCTCTGCCTTTCCCTTCTCATCTTTTCTGGTGGTTTTACTTTTTTCCTGCTTCAGCAGGTTCCTCTTCTCTGGTTTCCTGGGGGTTTCCTCCTGCCCTGTGTTCCCCATGTTATCAGGTTAATTAGTGCTATAGCTATTCTTGACATAAATTGCCATCAGTGTGTGCTAGAGTTAACACCCCTGATTTCAGAGAACAATATTTGTGCCTCACTGCAGCTTTATGCACTGGTCTGTTCATTTTGCTTTCTGTGAAACACACAGGACAGCTGGTGATCTGCATTCAGTCTGCATTCAGTATTAATGATAACTGTAGAAATTACAGAAGGTGCTGTTAAAAATAAGCTGTCTGTAGCCGAGTGTTCTACCAGCTGCTCAGACACAGGCTGCTCAGAGCAGCAGATGTGTAACCACATTTCTGGGGAGTGGCTGAGCTGGCAGGTGGAAGTTGCCATAAGGAGAGGGCTCTGAACTGGATGCACTTCACAAACTGAGGAGACACGGACAAGATTTTTGTGCAAGGTGGTTGTTTGACAGGAAAAAGCTGCCAAGCAGTGGATTTTCATATGTGTTGAGGTAGACCTTGGCAGTGATGTTTACATCCAGCCATCGTTCTAACTGTTTTATCTCATCACAAGGGTGAAACACTGCACTTGGTAATCTCTGGCTTTAACCTTGAGGAAGGCTTTTGCCCTGTGAGAAGGGTGCCTGGATTTATGCTGTGAGGGGGATGTTACTTGGAAATGCTGCCTGAACACAATACTAGAGTTGAAAATAACAATAATCCTTTTTAAGCTGTTTAAGGTGCTGGGGAGAGTTGGGTAATAAATTCTGTCAGTGACATTCTTTACAGGTCCCCGGGGCTTCGTGGAGCTGTGATAGCCTGATAAAGTAGAGCATCTGATTCTTCAGCAGAAGAAATTAAAATGACCTGGCTTAATTGATTTTCTATTTATGTACTGGAGGCTGCTTTCTGGCGGGGAAGTTTGGCTGTGTTCTCTTCAGAGGGTGGCAGGGAAGGAGCATGAGGATTCACTTCCGTTACTTTCCGTCTCAAAGCTGAACGCTGGCAAGGATCTGTTTAGATATACTTGTAGGGGTGCTGCCTTTGGCACCATGACAAGGGGCTGCTTCTTTTTGCTGCTCTTGCAGAAAGGCTGCTCCATTATTATTTTTTCCTGATGCTTCTAGTATATTGACAAGTCGCTCCTCTACTGATCTGCCTTGCTGTAATTCTGGACTGTCATTACCACACAAAGTTTCACTGAGTAAAATCTGACTCTTGCACTGAAGTGAGTCTTTAGCGGAGGTGTGAGAGTTGTTGCTCCATGGCACAGTCATCCAGCATGGTGTGAGGTCGAGGAGGGTAGGAAGAGAAAGCAGTTTCTCTGCAGATGCATAGATCTTACCAGGACAGGATCTTCGTCACCCATGACCGTGTTGATCTTGTGCTCCTGCTACCTTTTCCTCGCTTACCTCTCCCTGTACCTCTTCCAATCTTTCGTGCACAGCTTGCTCACTTCAGACAGCGAAGAGCAAAGAGCGACGTCGCGCAGCCGGCGCAAGCGGCGGCGCCGGGGCCGGGCCCGGCTGTCCACGCGCATGACCTTCCGCAGGCAGAGCACGCAGTAGCAGCCGGGGCGCCTGGCCGGGCCCTGGGGACCAGGGCTGAAGACGCCACCCTGCCCGAGGCTCCAGCAGACCCCGAGGTAAAGCTCTGCCTGCCGGCCCTCGCCCGGCCGCGCGTGGCGACGGTGCCAGCGGGTTGGTTGGTTGGTTGGCTGGGTACGGGTGTGCTGGCACTGCCAACCCGCTGCCCTGGGGAGGGAAGGGAACTGCTGGGGTTGCACGCCTGACAGTTCCCTCTCGGCCGAAGCGTGGGCAGTTGCTGAGTAAGGCATCTCCATGGCATGGTCTGCACAGCTGGTATTGCCGGGGAGCTGTTGGCCTGCCAGCCTGAGGTCTGCTCCTTGGGCAGACTTCTGCTTCTGCAGCTGTGACTTCGGGAGATGGCCACGCTGCACTGAGAGGCAGAGCAGAGGGGCAGAACTGCCAGGGCTTTACAGTGCACAGCATTAGTTTGGGTTTGTGTGGCTTGGCTGGCTCAGTATGCTTAATGTTGTCTGAAGAATTGTGATCTGTTACAGCAGGCACTCAGCAGCCTTCGTAAAGCTAGCAGAGATGTTGTTTCCACTGCTAGATTTGTATAAAATGTGACTGCTTGTGCCTCAGTGTGTTTGTACTGCTGACCCTGTAAAGGTGCTCTTGGTCTCTGTGCAAAGATTCCTGAGTTTTGGGGTGCCTTCTGCATCAAAGGCATCTCCCCAGCTGTTGGTGTGTTTTCACAACACACCACAGCAGCATCAAAACGAATGTATTTGCTAACCTGAATTAATGAAGGGTACAATTTTCATGTATTATCCTGCTTTCTGCTTTGAGGGTATCCCTGATGCTTTCAGGGGATCTTCCAGTATAATGCCAAGGGGTTTTATGAAGCTACACCCCAAAATGTCTGAGAAAACATAGAGTGTTTTGTCACTCAGCCATAGCAGTGTCCTCACTACCTTTATGTGAGCTTAAATTAAAAACCAAACAAAAATCACTTAGTGCTTCTGAACAGCTTTGGTCCAGATAGCTGGTTTGTGAAGCAGCTGGAATTCTAGGTTACCTGGAGAGGGCACCTCCAGGGAGGCAGGAATCATTGGGAACTACTTCATGCAGACTCCAGATACAGGGAGGGCTGTGGGCTGCCTCTTCCAAACAGTGCTACAGTCATCTTGGTCTTGTTGTGAATTTTGTGAGAGGGAAACATCTTTCAAGATATCAAGCTACTTTAAGTACATGTGTCAGAAAATAGTGCTGCTTTTGTAATTACCTGCGTGGTTTTAGCGTGTTTGTTAAATAATCTGTCAATTTGCTGACATTTAGCAGTAGGCTAAAGATTGCTCAGTGGTGAGGCTTAGCCCTAAATTTAAGTAGACATTCATAATGATTATTGTTTGTTTTTGCAGTTAATGAGTTCATTGCACCATGGAAGACCAGCTGGGCTCAGCATTATGGTCAGGCTCACTGATATGTTGTCTCACAACATGGACCTTTCTGGTTCATGTGCCCAGGGTGTTTCCAAAATAATTGATTTTACTTGTTTTCTTTTTCTCCCCCTCATTTCCTCTTGTTTATATTTAAAATGGCCATGATTTAGTGTTTGTTATATTTGTTTTCTTACCAGGGGAATGCTGGTTTGTCCAACTGGGATGCACTGAACAACGATCATGCAACTGCAGTAAGTGTGAAGGAATGTGTCTTTAGTAAAAAATGCTGTACAGGTCTGAAAGAAGGCTGTGATCATTGGTTGCTAAAGTTATTAATTGGGCATTGTTGTCAAATGTCATGAAACTGCTGCTATTTCTCTGTTGAGCAGTCTGAACCAGGCACTTCTCTGTCTGTGCAGGTACTGGCTGTGACATGGGTTGCTAAGAAGTTTTAGTGCAGTTGTAGACTTTGTGCAGAGAAATTTGAATGATGTTTCTAATTGAACAGTAGATTCATTCTTCATTGTTTCTTGCAATACAACCAAAAAGTGTTTAAAATAAGCTGCAAGATACTGTAAGTCCTCTGTGAGAATTGTAACAGTATTGCTCCTAAGAAACCACTGTTATTATTCCTCTCCAGTCAGCACAGATGGATGTAGAAATTTGGGGGTTTTGGTTGTATTCTGCCTGCCCCCCTCCGCAAATGGAAGGTATTTAAACCCCAATACATGCCAGAATGGCACGTTGGCACCATTTGGTGCCATGGGACCACAACACTCTTCATTTACTTTTTGTGCCTTAAAGTATCACCTAAAAATATACTATCTATGAATGGGTTTTATTTGAAATTTTTAAGAGTTAAGGACGTTCTTATGTATAATGTTTTTATTAAATACAAAGTCCCAGTATTGAATTACTTTTAAAGTCGAATATGCCCAGGACTTATCCTCAAAGCTGAGTTTGTTTTCAGACTAACTGCAAACCAGCAATGATATATTATTTTAGGGAATAAATACATTTCTGTTCCTTTCCTGAAGAAAGGCAGGACGAATTCTGCTGCAGAGTACAGCGAGGCTGATGCTCAGATGTGTCAAGCAAGGATAGCTGAGCTGGAGAACAGACTTGTGGAGAAACAGGGAGCAGTGGAGAGACTCACTGTGCAGATGGATGAACTGCAGGACCAGCTCAGCCAGCACGACGCCTCTGTGCAGCTCCAGGTGTGCCTCCTGAACTGCAGAGGGGATGGTACTGTGCAGCTCCAGGTGTGCCTCCTGAACTGCAGAGGGGATGGTACTGTGCAGCTCCAGGTGTGCCTCCTGAACTGCAGAGGGGATGGTACTCTCTGTTTTAATCCTAAAAATACTCAGGCAGCAAAACTCAACAAAAGTATTGTTTTTAGTGAGAAGTGCCTCACCTTGGTAAGCTACAAAATTCAGTGTCCTCCTACAGAATACTAAAAAAGCCTATTTTGAATTCCCTTTCTCTAGCAGTTCTGTGCAGAGGTAAATTATTACCAGGTGCTTCCTAAGAAGAGTTACTTGCCCTTTGACATGGTTTTTTTTCTCCTTCTGGGTCTGGGGAAACCAAGACATTTTCTGTTGGTGAGAAATAAATTGAAAAGATTCATGTGATTAACATAAAATAGAATGAATGTATCCTCTCTCATGGCTGAAGGGAAGAGCTAACAGATAGGAAACAATTTAAGGAGTACTAAATACATTAATTTTCTCCTTTTTGAAAACTTCATTGCTTTTGCTTTAATAAGAGCTACAAATTCTGAAGTCAAAATGTTAATTTCATTACTGGCATCCTACAATTTGTTTAAAAAGTCACTTCGGGTTGGGTTTGTCATCCTTGAGCTCAGTGTGAGCCTCCTCTCTCATCATGCCTGCCATTTGAACACCTCCAGTGCAAGTTTGTTAAAGAAAGGTTTGCTTCAAGAAAACTTCACTTGGTTCCAGATATGCTAGGAGTATTTTAATTCCAGTTTTAATTTCTTGTGACCCCTGTAGGAAACTACTGTTCAGGAGCAGAATGAAATCATCAGGAAGCTCACCAGCTGCCTCCAGCAGGCAAAGCAGGAGCGGGATGAGCTGCAGGAAGAGGCTTCGCGAGTGGCTGGGCAGATCCACGACCTGCAGCTGCAGCTCCATCAGGTGAGCCTCTCCCTGCCTTGCCAAGGCAGGAAGGGCAGCTCTGGGCTGGCAGTGTGGGAGCATGCTGGGCTGAGCACACAGCTCTTCAGGGTTCAGCTTGTGGCACAGCAGTGAAGAGGGTTTCAGGGCAAGGTGGAGGTTTGTTTTTCCTGGAGAAGTCCCGGAAATATCCTCGTATTTGCCACTTGTTTGTGCAGTGTTTTGGGAAATCGTTACACTAAGCCCTTATTAGGGAACTTTGCACAGTATTGTGAGTGGTTTGGAGTCTGTGCACCACCATTACTGTGATAATTTGGGCTTGCATGTGATCATTTTTCCTTTATGGAAGAGGTCTCTGAGTTTATCCTTGGGCAGCTGAACAGCTCAGCTGTTGGACAGAAACGTGCTGTGCTGAGGTGACGTGGCTTGGCTCAAAGAAACAGCTTTAAGGTAACAGGAAGGGGGTTGAGGCAACCCCCTGTGGCACACAGGAACCTGCCTCAGGGCAGCAGGGTGGTCACAAGTGTCATCCCTGGAGAATGATGGATACTGCAGCCTTTCAGCTACTCTAAAATGGTTTTCTAAAAAAGCTTTATTCTTTTTTGGTGCTGCTCAGCATTGTAGTGGCTGTTCTCTCTGAGTCCATGTGTTTGTTGTCTTTGGAGCCTTGGAGTATAAGAGAAATATTTCTGTATCCTTACCATTTCAGGTTTGCAGGGTGAGAATTACCCTAGGTGGGATTACCTGTCTTAAATGGCTGGATAGGAAAGGAAGGGGGTTTAAAAATTTAATAAAAAACAAACTTGGGACTTTTTACTTCGGGGATTATCCTGAAGGAGTTGCTCGTGCCCTGGAAAATACATCACTGCTAAATGGAATCTTGTAAAATAACAAAAAAGCACTGCTTTGTGTTTGCAATTCTGATTGCTGTTGGCAAAACAGGGGGTAGTAGTGGAAGTTACTCGACAGATGTTTGTTGGGATTTGCTCCATAGGCCATTGAAAGACAAAGATAAAGCCTCTAAATGGCACCTTGGGCATATTCTCAATAGTTTTAGTGGTAAGGTGCACATTGTGGAAGTTTGTCAGTTTTGGTAACAGATGAAAACACTCACACTGTCTTAAATGTTATTTCTTGGTTGTAGCAACATCTTTAGAAAAAGGTTTTTAAAATTAGTAAAACACATTTCATGTTACCCCTGTGGTGGAAATGTTTTCCTTCCATTTGAAGGGATGTGGAGAGAGGGGAAAAAACCCAACCCTTCTAGTAAGGGGCTGTAAACCCTTTGCAGAGGAGCCTGGTTTTGTTCATCCTGCTCTGACTGGTATGTCCAGTTTGTTGCAAGGTCTGCTTCGTATTGGAGGAATTTTGTGATCCATTATGTTGGATTTATAAGTTCATAATGTTAGGTAATCCATCATAAGGATGAAGTAATAGTATCTAAAACATGACAAGGCACTGTCTGACTTCTTAGGGAGATTCTTATTTGTTGAGATTGAAAAGGTAAATCTCTCCTAGGTGAATATGGAGTATTTTATGCAGACAGTGAGCCTTGTGTGGGGGGTGTTTGGATAGAAACTTCCCATTTGACTGTGGGTGCCTCTGTGTGTTCAGGTTAATGAGATGCTGAGGAGTAAAAGTCTCAGGAAAAAGGAAGACTTGGAGGCCCAGCAGCAAATGTGCTCCTTCCAGAACCGCCTCAGAGAGCAAAACGCGCAGCTGGAGAGGCTGCGCCGGGCGGCACGGGAGCTGCAGGCACAGCTGGAGTCCTCCCAGAAGGTACACCCACACACTGGTGGCTTGGCTTATAGTGTGTATTTCTAGTTTGGTGGTGCCTCGGACCTGCTGGAGTGCCATAATGATGGCACTAGGTCTCCTTCTATAGAAGCAAATCTGTGGGGATTGTGGTTGCTACCATGCATTAAAGGAGCAGCTTAAAGGCTCTGATTTCCTGGCAGAATGGAACCAGCAATGCCACGGATAGAAGCCTTCAGTGGTGGAGCCAGATGAGTCCAGACTGGCCAGGGCTGTTCTGTGGCCTGCTCCTGCCTGTGGGAGGGGTTTTGTCAGTGCAGACAGATGTGAGGTGTCTGTAGCTCTCAGTGTGATTTCATTTTTAATTGAAATAGCTGAAGTTTGAGACAGCCACTATTTCCCTTCTCTCTGGGGTCAGTGGCATTCCATTTAGGCAATTTGGTATATTTTGGTACCCCTTTTGCAGTAGTACTTCTCACTTTCTGTCCTTAAAAGTCCTGTTGCATGGGCCAATAATGGTCATTATTATTTATGAGGGTGAATTAAAAGCAGGAGGCTCAAGGAAGTGAAAATCATGTCATATTTCAGGGACATATTTTCTATGTAATGTTTTATTTTTTTAGAATACCAAAGATAAAGAAAATCAGCTTGCCCGAATGGAAGAGGACATGAAAAGTACAATGCAAGAGCTACACAAAAGCATAGATGAAAAGGACCAACACATTAAAAGTCTTCAGGACCTCCTGACATCAGAAAGGCTTGGCTTGTCCATCCTGCAGCACACACTTTCCCTGCGGGACTCAGAAATAGCAGAATTACAAAAGGAAATAGCTTTATCCAAAGTGAAAGAGCAGCAACATATTGAAGAACTGAAAACCCTCCACGAGCAGGATATCTGCAGGCAGTTGGGTAACCTGAGGAATGAGCTGGACAAGTGCTACAGAAGGGAGATGGCAGAAGCCAAGCACGTATATGAAGAAGAAGTTGTTTTAAAATACAAGAAGGAACTTGACCAGTTAAAAAAAGAACTTTGTGCTCTGAATTCTGAAGAACACATTCAGAGTTTGAATGGCATAATAATTGACTTAAATATTAGTCTTCAGGAGTCTGAAATTAATAAAGAAAATTTGAGGAGGAGGCTTGAGAATCAACAAGAAGACTTTCAGAGAGAAAAATCCGAAATTGAGACGAAATACAAGGATTTAATTGATGGCCTTAAGTGTCAGCTGTCTGATGCAGAGGAGCAGGCTAAGGAAGCCCAGCGATACAAACAAGAGAAAGAGTCCTTGAATGAGGAGATTCAGAAACTGAATTCTTTCATCCGGGAATTACATGAAAAGCGACTTGATGAGGCTGAAAAAGGTGTAGATTCAAGGCAAAAGGGTGGTGAAGAGATTCTCTGCAGTGAAAAGCTAATGAAACTGAGGGGAAACCAGGTTTCCTCAGGGGGGTCGCAGCTGCAGGTGGCAGGACTCGAGGAGGTGGGGGACAAACCAGCCGAGTGGGAAGGTGGAGATGAGCCAGTGCCCGAAGAACTGGAGTGCCAGCACGACTCCTCACGGGATCAGTGGGAAGGAATCAAGGGTTCTGAGATCACAGAGAGCCGTGACAGCAGCAGGGGAGGTGAGCTGTCTGAAGGACAGCTGTCAGCACTGGGGCTTTTCAGTGGGGATGAAGGCATACTGGCCAAATACCTCATTGCCACAGAGGCACCAGAAGAGTCCTACGTGTGGAGCACTGCGGAGGGTCCTGCCATCGAGGAGGGCAGGTGCAGTCCATGTGGCTTAGACAGCAGTGTGCTTCTAGAACCCAGCAGGGATTTGATATCTCCTCCCTTGAACTCCAGCCTTGATGAGGGAACGTGGCCTAGTGCTTTGGCTCAGGAGGCTTTGGAAGAGGTGGGGGCAGAGGCATTGGTTTCGTTTGTGTCAGATAACTCCCTGCAGGAGAACAACCTGAGAGGCCACAGTGACCTGGAGGATGGTGAGACAACACGTTCAGCAGAGAGACGTGAGAACCTGGCCGAGCAGCTCCATCAGGAGTCAGCCTTGAAGGCGTCTTATCAGGACACCCAAGAAGCTTTTCAAAAGTTGGAAAAGGCAATGTCTGAGCTCTCTCACGTGCAGGCAAAGCTGGAGGAAGAACATGCAGCACGGACCCGTTGTGAGCATAGACTTCTTCAAGAAATGGAGAAGGAGAAAGAGCTTGAAAACAAACTCATGTTTCTACTAAAGCAGCAGGGTGAGGATGGAGGCCAGCCCGGCTGTGCTGTGGAGCCTCTGACACAAGTGCCAAACCCCTCTGTCTGGCAAGAAATGGTGAAAGACCTCCAGGAGGAAAGAGAGATGTTGATGGTGCAGCTGAGGGCTCAGGAGCAGCTGGTGAGAGACGTTCAGGAGCAGAAAACAGCTTCTGATTCGGTGACAAGCGAGGTGCAGTCCCTCTTTGGCCGCCAGCTGGCTGCTTTGCAAAGGCAGAGGGATCAGGTGCAGAGCCAGCTCGATGCTCTGAAGGCTAAAAACCAGAGAATAGCAGAGCTCCTCGGTCAGAAAACCCTGTCTGAGGAGATGTTGCTAAAAGAGCAGGAGTTGCTCAAAGCTGACATCAACAATAAAGAACAAAACGTAGCACTTTTATTGCAGGAAAAAACAGCCTTAGCAGAAAGATTGTCTGACATGGAGGAGGATCTGGGAAAAGCAGAAAAAGCACTGGCAGAGAACGCTGCCATCATTGAGGACCTTGAGAAAAACATACATGAGCTTAATGCTGAACTGAAAAGCCTCAAAGAAATGCAGGAGTGTGACAGGCTGGGCTATGAGGACAGGTTAAACCTCAGCAAGCAAGAAATTCATAAACTTACTGCTGAAATAAGGGCAAAGAGTACGGAATACAGCGAGGAAAAGAGCCGGCTGACTGAGGAGATTGCAGGCTTGAAAAGGGCTCATTTGGAGCTCGAGGCTCGCTGGCACGAGGCCCTGCAGGCTGCACAGGAGGCTCAGTCCACCACGGAGCAACACTGCAAGGAGCAGATGGATCAAATGGCAACCCAGCACCTTGCTGAGTTATCTGAAGTGAGTCTGACACACAGGAGAGAGGTAGGAGACCCTGGTAACTGCAGGAGTCGTGGGATTTCAGAATGCTTGAGGTGGCAATTTCAAATGTTTGTGTGCCTGTTTTCAGATAGAAGAGCTAAATGCTGAAATAAAAGACAAAGTGGAAAAACAGGAGAAGTTGGAAGAGAAGAGGAAGGAAGAGATGGCTATCATAAAAAAGGTGAGTGCTGTAATTGCATTGTCATTTGAGTGGCGTAAACATTTTAGAGATGTGAAAATCAATCAAGTTCTGTTCCATGGTGGCTCTGTGGGTCGGGAGGAGAGGAGAGTTCTGGTTCAATAATTAGGGCTAAACAGCCATACTCTGAAGACAGCTTTTCATCAGGCTGTTCTCTGCAGGTCCACGAGCGAGAGCACGAGCGTGAGATCTGTGAGCTGGCTGCGAGACACGAGGAGGAGAAGGAGAAGCTCCGTGCTGAGCTCAGGGAGGAGCAGAGGCAGCTGCTGGAGGAGCTGCGGCAGCAAATGGCAGCCACACACAGGGCAGAGCACGAGCAAGCTCAGCTCCAGAGCCAGGTAAAACACAGCAGCACAGTGAGCACTGCAGTCAGGGTGTGAGCAGGGATGCTTTCTTGCCAAGCTGAGGGGTGAGAACCTCACTTTTCCCTCCGAATGCTTACTGGCTTTTGGAACACTTCCACTAAATGCCAAGTGGAAATGGAAACAGCATGGCCAGGGTTAGGGCTGATTACCAGCTCTTGGTATACTGGTTAGTTTAAGAATTGAGGAGCTTGGTTAGTCTACTTTAGCTGCCATTTCTAACTGTTGCCTATTCCCCACTTTTTTAATGAAGTGTGGTGAATTTTATTTCTCCTTTTCCAATACCATTTCAGAATTTTTCCTTTGTTAGCAAATTCTAACCAACAGCAAATACAAGGATTTTTTGTTAATAGGCAGGGAAGGGTCGGGGTGAGCTTGGGTGTGACAAAAGTCAGCCTGTCTTAAGTGTTCTTTTAGGGATCCCTGCCACAGAAACCCTCTCCATGTGAAGAAAGGCAACACTTGGGTGTGTTTAACCCTTCTTGTCCTCCCTCCCAGACCCTGCACAGCCTGGAACTGGAGGCTCTACGGCTGACCTTGACCAACATGCACACCTCGCAGCTGGAGCTGACGCAGTCCAACCTGCGGAAGGAGAAGGAGACTGCCCTGGTGGAGCTGCGCGGGATGCTCAACGACAGGCGCGCCCAGGAGGTGGCCATCCTGCAGAGCCGCCACCAGCTGGAGCGGGACAGGCTCAGGGAGCAGTGGCTGAAGGACAAGGAAGACCTGAAGTCGAAGCACCAGCAAGAACTAGGTATTAAAATTGGTGTTTCCTTCCTGCCCACCTTCCTGCCTCGGTGTAGGGCCGGCCCTTGGGTGACAGCTGGTGTTGCCTCGGGTAGAGACAGGGGTTACGCTGCCATGTGCATGTTTTAGATACGTGGAAATAAAATTGTGCAGACCCAACTGCAGTTTTTCTACATCTGCAGAGAGATGTTTTGCTGCTACATCTGTCAGTCAGAGCTAAACTGAACTAGTTGCTTCCAGGAGGCATTAGACCAAGCTCTCAGGAAGAACTTAGAACCAGGGCAAAGAGGAGAGCTCTTACCCCTCATTCTGCTGGGTTTTTCTTGCCCCAGGTCAGCACTGCTGTTGCCTTGCTGAGAAGATATGTGAGTGCTTCCTGGCTTGCCCTCTCTGTGGTTTCAAAAGGAGGATAAGGGAGTTGAGAGGGAACCAAACGGCCCAGTGAGAATCTGTAGCTCAGTGTCCTTTGGGATCTGTTCCATGTAGGATTGTATTCTGCCATCAGCAGGGGGAAAGCTGAACTTTCCAGTACTGAAGGCCTGCTGATGGTGCTCTTGGCATTGTTTGGGGAACTCGCCTCTTTCCAGGTCAGGACACCATTTCTGACCTGTGTGATTGAGGAATTTCGGGAGGAAGGCGAATCTTGCAGCAATTCACTGGAGAGCTTCACAGAATCACAGGCTGGTTGGGGTTGGAAGGGCCCTCTGGAGATCATCAAGTCCAAACCCCTGCTAGAGCAGGTTCACCCAGAACAGATTGCACGGGGTCATCACCAGGCATGTTTTGGAAACTTGGTTGTGGGTACTGGGGGGTCGAGGACAGACATTTCCCTTCAGAGAGGCAAAGGTTAGACACAGCCCACCTTGCTTGAGTGCTGGGTTGTTGTGTTGTAGCTTTTTTCTTCCTCTCCTGGCCCATTGGCTGGGTTTTGGCACCATGAGTATCGTGCTCTCTGTAGAGCTAAGCAGGCTTTGCTAATTAAACTGAACTTCACCTTCTGAGTTGTCTCTGCAGCTGTGACTGCTTGTTTTCTAAAATGAAAGGGAATTCCTGGGGTATAACACAACAGCAGGTTTGGACAGACCCCAGCTCCTTACCCTGCTCTATGCCTGCCTATTTGAGTCCTGAGTTTCATGTTGAAAACTGTAATCTCATCCATATTTCTGCTTATCCTTCCAGCATAACATGTAATGTAAATTTCTTAATGAGTGTTTTATTTCACAGCTGACCAGAGAAAGAAAATAGAATTGGAAATGGAAGAGGCACATATCCAGGCATTGGAGGTACACATTCTGTTCTTCATCCAAGAAACAGTAAAGCTCCTTTCAGAAAACAAGAGCTGGTACAAGTCCTGTATCTAAAGCCACACATTTATTGTAAAGGACAAATAAATGGAGGGGAAAAGAAAGGTACTGATTTACTAAACATGTTTGCTTTAGTAATGCATGTCTTACTCTCTTAGATCCTCAAAAGAGACTGGGAGTTAGAGTCTGACACACGTTTAAAAAACATGTGTGAAGAGCTGTGTGAAAAACATCAGAGTGACCTGATGGAACTGCAGAAGTCTCTGGAAATGGATTTAGAAAAAGTCAAGGCAGAGCTGGGGCTCCTTTCTGTTGAGAACGAACAGTCCAAAAGTAAGTCCTGTGGTCTGGGCAGCAGTTGTGCTGTTGGACAGTGGCACAGTGGAGTGTTTTACACATGTGCAAAAGCAGACACAAGGTATATCCATGTGCTCTTACTTAAAGGCTGGGGGGGTGGCAGGACTGTCTAGAGAACAGGTGATAAAGGAAGAAGTGTTTAAAACTTAGCATTGTTGCATTTTGAGTTCCACAGCATGGGAGGTGGACTAAGTGTTCTTCAAACATTAAAGGGAGGTGCTGTTCTGCTTCCAGCTGAAAACCAGTTTTGACAGTTTCTGGATTAATTGAAATTGGAATTAAACAGAATTAATAGAAGCTGCTTCTAACAAAAACCCATGTTTGGATTGTGCACAGTTAAAGCTCAGTGGAACAACAGATCTCTTGGCTGGCAGTGTGGGATGCATAGATCTGAGAACATGGCAATGTTTGACCTTCAGATGTTTCACTATTCCAGTATTTCTGTGACTCCCTGTAAGCTGCTGTGCAAGCCAGAGAGAGACATCTCTGTTTTTATTGCACAAAAACTGTACAGGTCATTAATTAACCAGGACAGTGGAGTGACAGAACTCATTTTCAATTCTAGTGAAATGTGTAGAATTGGAGAGGCAGCACCAGCTGGCCATGGCTACCTTACAACAACAGCTGCAGGCTGAGCATAACTGTGTCCTGGAAGAGATGAAGATGAAAAGCCAAGAAAAAGAGCAGAGTCTTCAAAAGGAGGTAAATTCCATTTCTTTGGTTATTTAGAGGGGTTGGTAACTCTCTGGATAACAAAAACTAGACCCCACACGTATCATTTGGGTGACCTGTTTGTCCTCAGAACAGAAGAGAAACCAAAATGCATCTCATGTGGCAGGTAAATGCTCGGGGGGTTGCCACAGGAGTTCCAAACCTTTGGAATGCAGGTGCCTTTGGGCCGTTTGGTGCCATCCCTTCCTCTGTGTTTCTGTGCTTCGTTTTCTGGGTCTCACATTGGGGGTTGATCTAGCTAATGCTTTATTTTTTGCCACTGAAGATAAATATGTCATTGGGAACACATTGCTCCCTCTCAGGGGAGTGGGTGTAATAGATGAAGTGCCACTCAGTGTGTGATCTTGTCAGGAGCTGAGAGTCTGGTTGTCACTGAGTGTTTCCACCTCTTTCTCAGGGAAGTGTCTGCTGCATATAAAATAAGCAGCTAAGAACAAAATCCGTTAAAGAGTTGGGGTTTGGGTTTTTTGGGTGTTTTTTTAACATGTTTTCTGTAGCTGGACCAACTCCAGGACAAGCATGACCAGCTCAAGGCTCAGTCACAGGAAGAAATCCGGCAGCTTTGGTCTCAGCTTGACAGTACCCGGGCGAACCGACAGGAGCTGAGTGGTATGTTCCAAACCTGGTTTTTTGTCTTTTCTTCACACACAAGCACACATTATTGACACAAAATACTTCTGGCTGTGTACCAGAAACACACAGGTGGGCCACAGTGTCAGTGGGTCTGTTCTGGAGTGAGAGGTGAGGCAGTGCCAGATGGCAGGTTGTGCAGAGTCAGCAATCATGGTGTGACTGTGGGCAAAGCTGCTGTGGTTTTCCTTTCCCTGCCTGCACACTCTAAAAATCTTCAGTGAAAACCAATGGTTTTTCATTACGTAATGTAGTTAAAAACTGGAGAAGATGCTGGTCCCATTTCTGGTTCAAGATGCAGGTGTATCAAATAAACCAGTTTTGCAGTGTAGTGATTAGAGAGGACACACATTTTTGGTTGGAATTAGGCTGAACTGGGCGTGTCTCAGATGTGTGTGCACAAACAGATGTGTAATACATGGAAGAAGAACTTTTGGCAGAATAAAAACCCTGGAGACTCTGAGTTAACCTTGACTCTACCTGTGTTCACCTTGTGTTGAGATTAACAGGAGGTTTCTTGTCTTCTGCTGGGGTAGTTAGAACAGAAGGCACATATGATATGCTGCAAATACAGTTTCAGATTTGTGGAATAATATAGCTGTAAACAGCTTTTGGAGTGTATTAGGGTTTTGTGAGCATGTTTGTTTGTTTTGGTCATACATTTAATAAATAAAAATAATGTCTGTATCTAGCCAAACTTTCCCATGACTGTTTCATAGCTTTGTTTGGATGTTACAGATTTGTAGCACGTAGCACTGTATTGTATTTGCTGGAATATTTCTTCTCTTTAGCCCTAATCCTTAACCTTTCAAATGTCTTTCCATGTTTCTAATCCCTCACATTGCCACTCTTTGGATGCTTTCTGTTTCCTCATCTTCCTTGAAGATGGTGAGACCAGAATACAGGCCTGTGGTCCAGGTGAGGATCTCCCTTTTGGTGTGTGAGATCTTACAGGGGTTGTGTTTTACTCTGCTGCCCTTCCCTTGGGTGGTCATTTGGATTGATGGGGGACTCTGGTGGTGGATTCAGATCATAGCAGCTGGATCATGGGTTGCTGCTCTGATCTAAGAGGGATAGTTCAGAACTGCTAAGCACTTTTTTTGGGTTGGTTAATTTTGCCAGTGGACTTTTCTGGTTAGGTAAAACCTGCCCATGGCAGATTGGACTTCCTTTACCTATCCCATTGAGGGTGTTCCTAGTCCCTTCTTTTCCCTTGATTCCACTGGTCCCTTTGGAAGCAGGTTTGAGCCATGGACTTGCTTCACACAATGATGGAATCATGAAGTGGTTTTTGTTGGGAGGGACCTTAAAGATCATGTCGTTCCAACCCCCTTTGACTAGACCAGGTTGCTCAGGTCCAAGCTGGCTTTGAACACTTTTTTTCTTCTCTTATTCTTTCTCTCTGAATGTTCCTAGTGAGATGTTCTGGGTTGCTGCAATCAGCTGTTATTGCTCCTGGGTGGCATGCTGTGTTTCTCTCGATGTTTCTCAAGTTTCTCTCCTGGTTCCCCGCTTGCTTTTCTCCAGCTAAGTTCTTTCTTTTCGTAGAACTCACCAAGTCCTTTCTTCCTGCAATGCAGTTCCATCTTCAGTTGATTCTTTGGTTATTTGGAAAGCTTGTCTCTCTCAGGGTTTCTGTGCTTTGTTTTCCCCTCCTGGTATGTTCCTGCTGCTTTAACACAGAAGCAAGCTGTCAGAGGGCTCCTGACCAGGCTGCAGTGCTGGCCATTGTCCTCAGTGCCTGGAAGCAGGGCAGCTTGCTGAACCAGCCTTGGGGAGCTGCTTTGCACTGCATTCCTGCTTTGTTGGAGGGTTCTTCTTCATTCAGTGGGTTCAGTGTCTGAGCCCACAATGGGCTGCCAAAACATCGATAAAGTAATCCAGAATTGATTTGATTTTTTTTCTTTTCTTGTGATTTTTGGGTTTTTCTGCTTAGTTTGTGCTAAGGTTGGTTTTGTTTGGATAGTTTGTCTGGAGCAAATGAAATGCCTTTGGCCAATTCCTTGCTTCTGGGTGCTCCGAGAAGCAGGTGTGAACATTAAGCAACAGTGCAGGACTCTGCATGTTATTAGGCTAGACCTGCAGGAAACAAGGAGGACCAACAGTCTGCTGGTAATTTTGGTTCTCATCACGAGGGTGGTTATCCTGTACCACCTCAGGTCGTTGCTGTGAGCAGGGGGAAGGGGCTCTGGTTTCTGAGAGGGATTTGGCAGGAGGGGGAAGCCTTCCACCATTTATTCCTTGTCGTCTAGGGTTCATTGTGAACGTGTTTTGCATGTGAATCATCATCCTCTCCTGTGTACACTTTTGTTATTGATATTGTTGCTGTGTCTCTGTTTTCTTACCTCATTGCTCTTTCCAGTAAATTGGTCTGATCTCAACCCATGATCTTCACCTTTTGTGCCTCCCCTGGTCTTTTTAGTGGGAGTGCTAAGTTGGGGAACACCATTCCCAAGCCACGACTAAATCTGATCTTCCCAGAATTCCTTAGCCTCAAGCTCTGTGTCCTTAGTGGCTGTGTTGGTTGTGCCTCCACTGCAGAGCGCCAAGAGCAGCTCCTGGCTCGTGCGTCGCAGGTGAAGGAGATGGAGTGCCTGAAGCAAGAGTTTGAACAGCAGTGCCAGCAGAGGAACAGCGAGCACGAGGCGCAGCTCGAACAGCTGAGGCTTTACTTTGAAGAGAAGTTAAGAGTTGCTGAAGAAAACTACAGAGAAGAATTGACTTTGTTGCATCAGAGGCTGCAAGAACTGAAGGACTATTCACTGGCAGAGCTGGAAATGGGTCAAGACCAAGCTGGGGACATCAGGTGATCTGTTCTTGTTCCTTTCACCCCATGCTGTGGCAGCATGCTTCCATTTTATTTGGTTTTTAATACCAGAGGTGATGTTTGCATCTAAACACAGGGGCTTTGAGCTTTAGGTGGCCTGTAGTTAGAAACCTGGGGATGGCCATGGTGAGGGCCCAGCCCTGAGCAGTTGGTAGAGTTGATCTTTGCCTGCTTTCAGTAGTACACTGTCAGTCATCAAGTGCATTTAACTCAATTCACAGCAGTCTTAAACTTTAAACCCCTTTTCTCAGTTCTTCTGTCACAGTTTTTGAAGAGGCTGCTGAGAAGGAGAGAAGGATTGCACTTGATCAGCCAAAGCAACAGCGAGAACAACATCAGGTAGGATTTTGATGTATTGAAAGTTCTGTTATTATATGACCTGTATGAAAATTGATGCCTAATTCCTAGCTCTTACAAAGAGTTAATTAATTCCAGACATCTAGAAAGGCTTAATTATTTTTGGCAAGTATATTTTATTGACTCAAAATAGTTCTCAGCCTAGCAGAGCAGATGAAACACTGTTCTGTAATTTTACCTGCTTTTTGGCTTATCCTGTGACGAGTAAGGAACTTACCAAAGCTCTTCAACACAAGTGCAGAATTGTTTCTCTTCTCTGGAGTTCTGGTAGTGCTAATTTGATCTCTTTCATTTATGCAGCTGTTGAAATTTAAGATCTTGATATCTTTTCTCAACTTGTTTTGAGCTGACTAAGAGTTTCACAAAGAAATTTTCCTTTCTCTCATTAAAAGATTCTCATCAAGATTTCTTCCTAACCCTTTACTTGTGCAGGAAGAGCTTGCCTGTTTGCAGCTACAGCTTAAAGAACAACACAGGCAGGAATTAGATGCCTTGAGATCCTCCCTTGCACTTCAGTATAAAGAGGACCTGATGAAAATGAAGATGGATCTGTCAGACAAATGCATAACAGAAATTGAGGCAATGAAGAGGAAGCATTGTCTGGAACTTGAGCAGCTCCGTGCCCAGCTTTCAGAGGAGCATTCCAAAGGTAGGATGCTCTGGTGGAGTAGCAAGGGAAATGGTAAGCTGCTTGGGTGGCTCATATTTGCCTTTGAACAGGCATATCTAGTTGTTATTAGTTTGTTCTGAACTATAGGGAACAGTGACCAGATGTTAAACCCTGTCATCGAGCACTTGGGGGCGTGTTGAGGTGCACTTGCAAAGATGTGGAGGCCTGAAGTTGTTTATTCTGTAGCAACAACTACTACAACTGTGGAGCAGTTTCCAGTTTTGATTCTTAGAAGGGCACTGTCACACAAACTTGTGGACTTAAAAGCCACCACTTACAGGTAGCTAATTAACACACCTTGTCATAGCTATAGCTGTATGTTGGTTAAGAGGATCAGCACAGCTTTTTTAACTTGCAGTTACAGTTCTTATCTTTAATTATTTATTTTTAACACTAGGCAGTGCATCAATACTGCTTAAATTAGAATGTTGATAGATCTGTCCCACCTGATTTTGGGGGGAAATTCCTGACGTAAATAATAGGAGCAAAAGAGGAGATAAAACTTCCATGAGTCTGCCTCTCTGTTGCCCAGAAATAAAGCCAGCTCCTGTGGCAGGTAAGGAGGGAGGCCCTGCCCCAGGTTTTGGGTTTGTTCTGTGTGTGTTGGTACTGGTAAATCCCAGAGGTGGTGAGAGGATGGAGCAGAGTACAGAATCACTCTGGTGAGGGGTCCTTGTCCTGTAGTTAGCATGGCTGTTGAATTCAGCTTTATTTCTGTGCATCAGTAGGACCTGTTCCAATGCAGTAAACTCCAGAGTGTCATTTTGTTGCTTGTTTTGGGTTTCTCTTTTCCCCTTTGGGTTTTGCCTCCCCAGAGATGACGAGGCTGCGCCTGCAGAGCGCCCACGATGCCGCCCGGCAGGTGGAGGAGGAGGTGGCCCAGCGAGTGGCTGTGCTGGAGGAGGAGCACAGGGCCAAGCTGTCCTTGCTCACCTCTGAGAAGCAGCACGTTGCAGAGCTGTCACAGGAAATCAGGCGCTTAAAGGAGGAGATGGCAAAGCAGAAGGACATTGCTGAGCAGAATGAGAAGCACCTGAAAGAAGAAATGGAAAAGGTTAATGTGTGTTACAGAGCTGTTCTGTGCAGGGTTGGGCAAGCCCGGGTCTGTTGGGAAGGCCCAGGGAGGCAGAGGCAGCACTTGAAATGGCCCTGCTTTAGGGGTAGGAGCTTCAGCTTTGAATGGGCTTGCCTGCATACACACAAGTCTGTTTGGGTGTAGCTCTTGTACCTTCTCGTTCAAAGCCTTAGAGCTGAGAGAATCTTACCTGGTGCTGTCCCTGTTATCTCAAATTGGCCGTCCTGTCTTAGATTGGATGTTAATTAATTGCTTAATTTGTTTCAATATTTGACAATGAGATGGGTGAAGCTCTGATTTCTCAAGTCTTCCATTCCTCCCTTTTTTAAAAAGAGAAGGGTATGTGTATCCTTTCCCAGCCCGAAAAACTGATGGAGGAAGCCAGAGGAAGAGTCTTTTATTTTTATTATTTTTCTGCCTTCTGTCATTGAACAATCATTTCCTGCTTTGGCTTCTGTTTTTATGCTGCATGCTTTTTCTGTGGCTTTTATGCTGTGCCCAAGAAGTGCCCTTGTCATGGACACTACATATAAAATACCACTGGAATGGAGAAGGAGAAGGTTAAACTGAGAATTTTATTCATGCCCAGTGTAAATATCTAAGGTGCCCACAGCTGTGTAGGTGACCTCAAGAGAAAACCACTGAGGACCATAATAATTCTAGAATTCTGCCTTATTTTTTTCTTATCTTCCTTCCCCCAATCAGTTCTTAACAATAACTGAATTGAATGCATGTCGGTTTATAAGTTGACACTTGAGCCTTACTTTTCTTAGGAAGAGTTACTTCACTCCAAGAAGTGAATCTCTCCAGGCCCTTAAGTGCCCGAGAATGTTCCCTTCATGCACTTCAGTTTGGTCTGGGTGTTTTATTCTTTTTTTTATAACTGTTTTCACAGGTCAAGTATCAAATTGCTGAGGACCACGAGACTAAATTGAGGGCAGAAGTGCAGAAACTAGAGGCTGTGTACAAGGCAAAAGAGGAGGAGTGGCAGTGTGCCAGCGAGGCGCAGAGGATGTGGGCAGAGGAGCTGCAGGGCAGAGCAGAGGCCGACAGGCAGAATTTGCAGCGAGACTTTGAGCTTCGTGAGGCTGAAATGAGTGGAGTCCAAGAGCAGCAGGCTGCCCGAATTGTGGAGCTGGAGAAGCTGCTGAAGGAGCAGCAGAACAGCTTGCAGCAGCTGGAGGACAGCCTTGCGGGTGCCCAGGCTGTGCAGAAGGCTCAGCAGCAGCAGCACGAGGCGGAGCTGCAGGGAGCCAAAGCCCTCATGGCAGAGGAGATGGAAAAGGCCACGCTCTGTCTGCAGGAGGAGTGTGCCCTGAAACTTAGGGAAGCACAAAACAAGTGAGTGCTGAGCGTTGTGGGCAGCCTCCCTGAACCAGTTCACTCTTTGGTACTTTTGCTTTTACTCATTTTAGACTTAGTGAGTGGCAGTGATGTAGGTTTGTCACTTGATGGCACTAACTTACATAGGGAAAGCTGGCCCAAGGAACAGAAATGCTGCCTAGTATGGTTTGCTATAGAATTTTGCCTCACACAGTTTCTCACAATTCAGATGGATTTGAGCAGGTGAATGGAACTTGTGCCAAGCACTGGATGCTGAGGCTGATGTGGCCCCTTTGGTGTTCAGTGCTGGTTAGATGTGAAGGCTGGAGCTGCTGCTTTTCCTCCCCTTCCTACACCCGTTTTTTTAAGTGTATGACAGAAAACATTCCAACAACCACACGTTTGTATCTGCATGCATTGCTTCAAATACATCCCTGCTTTCCTCCTCTTGTCCACAACAAGACTGGAGAAATAATGACAGTAAGAAAACTCTGAAAGCAGAAACTTAACTTTTAGATAACTGATTGCTTTTTAGTTATTGGTATCTGTCTCCAAAAATACTGTAGTTACTGGTGACAGAAGCAGCAGTGTAATTACCAGATCCTACATGCTCTCATATGGCAGTATTTGAGTTTTGGTAAGTTAATAGAGGTCTCTCTAGTGGTAATCAAACAGTACCAAGTGACATTGCAGAAACCTTTGATTATGTGGCTCTGAAATTGTTGTGGCTTGCTTTGAATTGAGTTCTGTATTTGAAACATAAAGGAAAACCTGTGGAGGCAAAGGAAGGTCAATTTATTTTTCTTTGATTTTTATTTGTTGGTTCAATTATTAACCCAAACAAGCATGACCATAGTCTTGACAATAGACTTTTTGACAATAGTCTCTTAACTTTCTTGGAAATAATACAGGTTTATGGAGGAACACAAAGCCATGACTCAGAAATTCACAACTGAGCAAGAGATTCTTCTCCAAGAGCTGAAAAAGAAACATGTGGATGAGCTGGAACTCCAAAGTCAGCAGTTACAGGAGAAGCATAAGCAGGAAATCTTGTCTCTGACAGCTGATTTTGAAACAAAGCACCGAGCTGAAATTGAGACTCTTAAATCTACACTGGAAAGGAAACAGCAGGCTCAGCTTGAAGGTTGTGTTGCTGAACTGCAGGCAAAGCATCAGGTCCAACTGGAGGAGCTGGAGGCCAAACACTTATCAAATCTGGACTCCTTGGAGTCTTCCTACCTTTCTGAAATTCAGAATATAAGAGATGAGCACAGTCAGGCCCTGGAGAAGCTGCAGCTGCAGCACGTGGAGCAGCTCCAAGAGCAGGATAGAATGCACCAGGCACGCCTGGCCCAGGAGATGGAGGTGCTGAAAGTAAAGCATGCTGAGGAACTCCAGCTTTCCCAAAATAATCTGAAAATTGAGCTGGCTACTGTTCACATGGAAAAGCTGAAAGCCATGGCTCTTGAAGCAGAAGAAGTTCATAAGGTGAGCCAGAAAGAACACTTGGCACAGAAGGTGAGATTTCATGGTGCATTGTGTGGGATCACTGTTTCCCTTGTCCCCGGGGGATGTTCCTGCAGCCCCTTTGTGCCAGCACTGACCCCTGTGTGTGGCCATATGGAGAGCTGAAATGGGAAACTCCAGCTGCAAATCAGCTCCCTCTGTTGCCTCCTGCCCCAGGTGCTCACTCTAATGAGTATTCTGTGTCACTGTGTGGAAAAGGTACAAATGAGCTAAATCTTTCATTGTCATTCAGTTGGAGAGTCTCCATTCTGTGGCTCAGCTTCTCTCCCTGATAGTTCCTGTGTGATTCTTCAGGAGGTGATGGGGAAAAAGGCAGTGTAATCCTGGAGGTTAAGCCACATCTCTAGGAATCTAAAGACCCTCCCTAGTAAGCAGGGGATTTACAAAACTTCTACTGCATAAGAAAAACAAACCCATTTAAATGCTACAGTGAGCGTGTCTCTGTATGTGTGCTCATGTGTTCCTGTTTGCTTGGAAGGCTTTGATGCAGCAGGAGAAGCAGGACATGTGTTTTACAAACAGGTTGAAAAGATGTTTGCAATGGCTATTCTTTCTCCCCTTTTTTTTCTAATGAATGCTTGCACAGGATGATTTGAACACAGCCCTTCACAACCAAAGGCAGCTGCTGGAAGAAGAGAAGCGCCTGGCCCTGGATGTGCTCAGGCAGGAGGTGTTGCAGATGGAGGAGAAGCACAGAAAAGCCCTCCAGGAGCTTCAGGAGCTCCACAAGGCAGAAATTGGGAAGCATAAGGAGGAGTATTCCAGGCAACTGGAAGAAGAGTTGGGGAAACTAAAAGCACAGCATGAACGTGAGCAAGAGGTGAGAATGTTGGTAGTACCTAAACTAAACAAAAGTTACTCCCTCATAAGGGAAAGTCACTTTATTAACCTTAGAAGGAAGATGCTTTGGGGGTTTTTTAATAGTGCCAGTAGATATGAAGAGACAAAGTTAACACTTTGAGGCTTTGTTTTATCTCAAAGGACTCAAGGGAATTAGTATATGTGTATTAGCCTGATTTTATCAGAATATAAACCCGTGTTTGTAGTGTTCCCTTTATGAGGGAGGTGGAGGGGCTGGGCTGGGCTGGGCTTGCTTTCTTTTGAGATCCTGTTGCATTTATGATACAATTTGAAAGCTGTCATTTTGATTTAAAACGAGTAGGCAACAGTTTAGGTCGTCAACCATTTCTGGAAAGCAGCTGCTCACTTCAAACTTTTTTAAGTATAAACTTGTTGTAAAGGGTGAAAAGGAAAGTGAAACTTTACTAGAAGTAAACCCATTCATTTCCTCTAAGACTCCTTTGTTCTTTGCTTAGAGAAATGATAGTAGGTAATACTTTTCCAAATGTGATTTCTCAGAGAGGTTTGGAAATCTTCCTACTTGCCCTTTAAGCTTTGGCATTTCTTCCTGTTGGGGTGTTTATGTGTAAGCTGAATGATGTTTACTTTGATACTGAAGTCTGAAGAAATGGATTATTACATTTAAACATCGAAATGGAATCAGATCTTTTGTTCCTTCAGCCTTTTATGCAGTCTGACTTCTGTGGGTGCAAACAAAGCACCCACGAGGGATCAAAACTTGTCACTTTCCCGTGTTATATGTTACATTCATACAGCAGGAAGAGTCCCAAACAAAATGGGCTTTATCCAGCTCCAACCACACAACAGATGCTTAGTTAAAACACCACTAACTTCTGCTTTTGCACTTACTAGTTAGAAAATTGGGTTGTGTTCCAAATAACTCTGAGATCGCTTTGGGGAGGTAGTGGTGTTGGGTTTCTGGGAGGTTCCAATGGTTGCTCAGTCTTTAAACCCTTCAGCACAGAAACAGGATTTATGTCCATTCTGATGGCTACAGTGACTCTTCTTAGAGAGAGCAGTGGGAAAAAAACCCCAAATGAACAAAAAAATCCTCAAACCTTTCTCTGTTGGGTCTCACAGGGTGATTGCATTAAATATAGCTGTGTAATGTTTGCTCCCATTTGAGCAGGAGAAATCACTTCTTAACCAAATATGCTCTCCCTGTGTTTCTCTGCCCCTCTTTCCTCCTTCAGTCTTGGAATCTCTCTTAGGGAGGTACCTGTTGGAAAGAATCACTCAGGAATACTGCATTAGTCTGACCTGGTGAATACAGGACATACCTGGTAATGCCTGGTTGCCTCTTGTCTATTTTTATCAACTTTCTTTTTTCTGTGCTCAGCACAATGACAGACAGAAGGCCTGTGTGACCTGGAGGGTTGTGACCACACGCTTAAGAATTTGGTTTGAGCCTGATGGCTTTGGGTGGCTTTTGTTTTTCACTTAATTCTAGCTCTCTGGCTAAAATAGTTCATGTTCCCTGCTTGTCTGCAGCTGTATGCTTCTGCATCAGCCTCTGAAGTCGAATGTGTGAGGAAAACTCTTCTGGCTCAGTTTGAGGAGGTGAAATTGAAGCAGCAGCTGCAGTTCCAGGAGGAGATTGAGCTGCTGAAGTGCCAGTCGGAGGTGCTGCTGGAACAGCAGATTGCACAGCTGAAGGTGGGCCCTGGGGAAAAGGCACTGCTGAGGGGGCACTGCGAGAGGGCTTTGCTGAAAAACAGGAACTGGGGGACGTGTTTGTCCTTCACTCTCTGAAATGGTACTCTGAGGTAGATCTCTGCCAAGCTTCAGTGTTAGAGCTAGAAAGACAGCATTGGAAGGAAATGTGTTTTGTATTTACTGCAGGGCTGTCTGAAAACTCCTGAATTGCGTATGAGGTGGTGTCCTTCAAACAAAACCAAAATAATATTTGCTCTAAGCCACATTCCTTGTGGACATGTTTAATTTGTCATTTTCCTTGGTGTCTGCAGAGCCCTTGGCCTGTCACCTCCTGCCCTCTTGTGTGTTTGGCACAAACATGTTCGCTGTTACCTGAGCTTCTCCCAAGTGTGTGATGACAGGGAGCTCTTTGTGTGCCAGATACTCTGTTGTTGTTATCTCTGCTTTCACGGGCTCATCATTTGAGTTCCAAACCTTCAGCATGGTGAAACCTTACAGGTGTTTCCTGCCCTGGCCCTGTGTGGAGTCCTGATCATTCTTTGACCTCTGGTGCAGCTGTCTTTTGAAACAGAAGGCACTAATGTGTCCTGGAAAGCTGCTGCAGGTGTATTTTGCCTTGCTGTCCTCAGCTGAACCCCAACCTTCAGCTCACACAGCTGGGACCAGACTGAGTGTTATGCAGATGCTCCAGGAGTGCTCCCTGCTTTTTTCTCTCACATGCAGCCTCAGTTGGCATTTGGGATGCCAGAAACTTCACTTTTGGGTGACATTTTGCCAGGGCTAGTTCTCCTGTTGGTACAGCTGTCTGTGATTTATTTTCTTTTCCCCATGAGCTAATGAGAGTGGTGTTTTGTCTCAGAAGGGACTGACTGGATCTGTTTGCAGGGTCAGGCTGAGCTGCATTGTGGGCTGACAGAGGCTTTTACAGACCTTCCCCTGTGCTCATTTATCAGTTGTGTTCCTGTCAGCCAGTTCCCTTGCTCTCCTCCCTCTGCCTCCCCTAGCACATTCTGGGTATTCAGTTTCCCTCTATGGTCTGACATTTTTTTAAGTGGATATGAGAATAACAGGTAGGCAGTGTCAGAGGCTTTGTCTGCAAATCCCATGTTGTAGGTCGAGGAAAGTCCTCCTACTCCTTTGTGTCTGTTGAGTTTTTGCCTTCCTGACTGCTGAGCACAGAGGAGGAAGTGGCTCAGTCTCCCACAAAGGATCCAGGACGTCTGAGGTGCCCACAAGTGCTCTGCTCTGCAGTTGTGTTTCTTGCCCCAGGGAAAAGCTGCTTTCTTGACTTGCCCCTGTATTGATACCTGGCCATCACCTTGGAGTGTGTTGGTGTTTGTTGATCAGACTGCCTGGGTGGTTTTTACCATTTCCCAGTTGTGGTGTTGCAGACACAGTCACTAATCTGTGTGCCTTGTAGCCTCAGCTCAGCCTCCTCAGCAGAAGGGTGGGCAAGGCTCTGGAGCCCACGTCCTCTGAGGAGTGGCTGATGGAGCTGGAGGTGTCTAGCCTGGAGAAAAGGAGGGTGGGGGGGACCTTCTAACTCTGTTCAGCTCCCTGACAGGAGAGGAGAGACAGCTGAAGGGCTGCCTCTTCTCCCAGGTAACAAGTGACAGGACCAGAGGACATGGCTTCAAGTTGCACCAGGGGAGGATTAGGTTGGATATTAGGGAAAATTTCTTCACTGAAAGGGTGGTCAGGAATTGGCACAGGCTGCCCAGGGCAGTGGTGGAAGCACCATCCTTGGAAATGTTCAAAAATCTGTGGCTGTGGTGCTTAGAGACATGGTTTGGTGGTGGGCTTGGGAGTGCTGGGTTAATGTGCTCGATGATCTTAGAGGCTTTTCCAACCAAAAGGATTCTATGGTTGCCTTTAGGAAGGGATACCAGGACCTTGTTTCACCTCCCCTTCCCTGCTGATGCAGGAGTGGGCTGTGTCTAGTAATCCCTTCCTTCAGAGTGCTTTCACAGAGTCACTGAGGTTGGAAAAGCCCTCCAAGGTCATCGAGCCCACCCTGTGCCCCATGCCCACCTTGCCCGCCACGCCAGAGCACTGAGTGCCATGTCCAGTTGTTCCTTGAATCCCTCCAGGGATGGGGACTCCACCACCTCCCTGGGCAGCCCCTTCCAGTGCCTTTTTGGGAAACCCTTTCTGTGAAGAAATTCCTCCTGATGTCCATCCTAACCCTCCCCTGGCACAGCTTGGGGCCGTTTCCTCTCATCCTGTCCCTTGTTCCTGGAGAGCAGAGTCCAACCCCTGCCTTGATACAACCTCCTTTCCTGTAGAGAGTGGGAGGGTCTCCCCTGAGCCTCCCCTTCTCCAGGCTAAACAAGCCCAGGTTCCTCAGCTGCTCCTCACTGGACTTCCCTCTGGACCCGTTCCCAGCACCGTTGTCCTTCTCTGGACTTGCTGCAGCACCTCAGGGTCTCTTTTGAAGGGCTGCACCCAGGACTGGGCAGAGCACTCAGGGGGCAACCTCAGTGGTGCTGAGTGCACAGGGACAGTCACTGGGTTTGATTTTGGTCAGAGTTTGAGCATGATTGTGTTGATTGGGAGTGTTGCCTGTGGAAGTCACCACTGGTTAATCCAAGAGGTAAAGTGTGTGCATCTAAAGAATGCAAAAAAAATAGGGGGGTTGTTTGGTTGGTTTGTGTTTTGGGTGGGGGTTTTTTTCCCCTCTCTGTAAATCCAAGTGTATGTGATTTATGCAGGATGAATTTGAAGCTGAAAAAAGGGCATCACTACGTGACAAGGAGCAGATGTTGATGCAGGAGAGGGAGAAGGCACAGGCTGCTCACCAAAAAGAACAAGAAATGTTGTCAGTCCAGCTGCAGGAAAAGACAGCAATAATTACCCAGGTGTGTGGGAAGTATCTTAGACTTAGATTTTAAATGTGCTTTTGGGCTTGGTTTTTATCACAGTGTCTTCTGTCTCGAGGTGTATACAGAGGGACTGCATGTATAATTCCTGTGATATGTTAGACTGTTCTTTTGGGCCTCTCTGTTCAGGGGAAAAATCAGGATTAACACTTAAGAATGTCCCTGCTGGCAACTCGTTGTTTCCAGCTCTTCTTGCAGGATTTGATGAGAGGTGAGAAGGTGGGCACGGGACCAGAATGCTTTTCTTTCCTTGGAATTTTCTTCCCAACTAGGTATTTTGACTTAATTTTTGGCTTATGAGACAGAGTTCCTAACAAAATGGCTCTAATTTGTTTGGCAGCAAAATCTGGAGGCAGGGAGTGGATATATACATACATGTATGTATTTCTATTTTAATAGGCATACATTTGAATTGGATAAAGGTGACACCTGAACATGATAGGAGGAGACAAGTAATTTTTCCAGCAGCTTGTTCTCAGGTAGAGTTTATAAAGCCAAGTTTATGCAAAAATGGTTGACTTTGTTGCATTGTCACTGTATTTCCACAGCTGGAAAAGCAAATGGAGTCTTTAAAGCATGAAATAGAGGAGACCAACTCTGAGCTGGAGACACTCGTTGAGCGGCGGGACAGGGAGAACCAGGAAGGAGGGAATTTGGTGGCCTTGTTGAGGTCTGATATCGAGCAATCCAAGGAGGAAAGGTTTGTTCACCTTTGGCTGCACAATGCTTAGTGCTCTTTGTTTGCCTCTGTTCTCACTTCACATAAAGACATAACAAGGCCAAATGGAGCCAGCTCAAACTAATAATGTGTAGTTGATGATATGTTTGGTTTATTTGCAAATTTGAGGGGTTTTTAAGTTACCAACATGTCTTGACATGGTGGGGAGGTTTTGGTTCTTTTCTTGCTCTTTTTCTTGCCATCTGATGAAGGTTTTGGTGATTTGGGGTTTCCACTGTCTCAAATCTTGGAAAATGGAAGAAATGGAGAAAGCCTCTTGGTCACAGAACCTTTCATGCAGTGTGGATTGTTTTGACCTGTCATGGAATGTGTGGGTAGGAAAAGCTGTCATGCTGAATAAGCTTGTGGAAGAACTCCCCCTCTGTCATCTTGATGAAATTGGCTTCGTGTTTTGCTTAAAACTGTTTCCACAGATACAACCTTTGTTGTCAGCTCTGCCAGCACACCCCTAGTTATTTTGATGTCACTGAGACATCTACTACTGTAGCATCCTCCTTGCTGGTGCTCCCAGGGATGTGGGACACTGAGGTGGTTGGGATTGCAGGATTATCTACCTGTGGAGAAGACAAAGGTGTTTTGCTCAGCCAGCTCTGTGAAAATGACCTGGGGTTTTTGAGAGTCACCTGAATCATTTTGCTGATAACTGTCAAACTATGGCAAGACACCCATTTGAGACTGTGAGGTTTTCAGGAGGTTCAGAGGGTCTTTCAGATCAAGTGCATGGAATCTGTGAAGTGTTGGATATGCTTTTGTTCTAGGGAAAAGCTGCGTGAGTCTTACGAGCATGTCTTGAGTCTGCTTATGGAGCTGGTGAAGGCCACAATAGCTATTGAGGACCTTATCTGTAGCAAGATTGGTCTGTGTCTCGATGACAGCATGGCTTCTGGAGATTCCAAAGAGGCCCAGAGCATTATGGAAGAAATGGGATTTATGCAGTACTTCAAAGCCAGAGAGAACAGTCACCTAGAAAAAGGTGAGTCCAAGTCACCAAACCTGGATCCGTGGTCAGTTCCCGTTCTTGGGAAGTGCCTTTTCATTTCCTTTTCAGGAAAGGGGTGTCTCTTGTTGCAGCATTTCTGTGCCTTACAAAGCTGTGCCACACTTAAGACAGTGTCTATCAGTGTAGTCTCAGTGTAGTCTTTAATAATGCAGTTACTAAAATGTTGTTGGCAAAGTCCAAATGGATTATGGGGCAGGAAAGATGCACTTGGTGGATGCAGTGTCAGGTCCTGATCCATAGCACAGTATTCCCAAACGTGGTGAAAAGCCCTTGTGGTTTCTCAGCGCTGAGTTGTTGATGTGTCCAGTTCTCACTCGTGGTGCATCTCCAGGAGCAGCCAGTGCCACTGGCTGATGTCAGTTGTTGTTTGAGTGGCCAGTTTTTGTGGCTGCTTGTCTTCTCTTCCTGTGTTTTGAAGCAGCTTGTTTGTTTTCCCTAGAGGAGCTGCTCGATGAAACTCTCACAGAACACAACCAGCTGTCTCCAGGGGCTGACGAGGGGTCTGAGCTGAGCCAATATTTATGTGAAAGTGTTTTTGCCAAGCCAGAACTGGCGGGTGAAAGTGAAGAAATGATCCTGAAAATCTGTCATCGTTTGCGCACGGCCGTGGAGAGGCTTCTGGAGCTGGTGACAGAGTCAACTCAACAAGTAAAGAAAGCCTTTTGATCTGTCTAAGGCAGCCTGCTCTAGGGGAAGGTGGCCCTGCCAGTGGCACGGGGTGGAGCTACGTGGGATTCCAGGTCCTCTTCACACCCAAACCATGCCATGATTCCACATACAACACTGAAGTGTGAAACCAGTTCCAAGGCTGTGTATTTAGCCTTCTAGCAGGTCCTGTGGGAAGGCAAGCAGTTGGTTGCCTTAAGTAGATTTAAGTTAGGATTTTAGATTCATTGGGAAACTTGAGAAGACCAAGAGATTTTTGTGGGGGTTTTGTTGCACTTCATGTCAGTGCTGCTTCAGCATCACTAAGCAGGTTCAGGAAAACTCAGTCTGATGTTAAAATGTTTTGGGAATGTGTAGATAGCAGCAAACATCCTTGTATTTATATACTCTTGAGCTGTGATAAAAAGAGCTGCTCTCAGTGTCATGAAAGAACTTGAGTACTTTCACAGTGAGTTTGGCAGTGTCTAAACTGCAAATCTGGGGTAGATGCACCAGTGTACATCTAGAGGACTGAATCTAGTGCTACAGTAATTAGTTTGTTGAGTAAGGAAGCCCCTAATATGTGTGAAATGAATCTACCAACAGGTATTTTGTGAAAGCCAGAGTTATGTGTCTGTGTGAAGTGCATATTCACCATCTTAAAACAAAATAAATCCCTCCTAGAATGAGGTGATGAAATTTTTGCTGCTGGGTTCTGGTTCTGGTTCCACTAGCACATAGCTGAGGTGTGGCTAAAGCACTTGCCCAAGCCATGGCAGATCTAGGTTCTGGGTGACCTTCATCTGCTGGGTTCAGGCATTTTTTCTTACTGCTGGTGTGCCTTGGAGACCTGGTGATGTGTGGAGTTCACTGCCTGTAAGACATGGCTGAATCTCTTGAAGAATTTAAATGTCAGGGTGCTTTGAATTCCAAGTACCTCAGGAAGTGTCAGGCTGAGCAGTTTAGTCAACAAGGAGCTGTTTCTTTTTATGCACAGTAAGGAAACTTATGTTCCTCAGGAGGACTTATGGGGAGAATATCGGGGTGTGACTGCCAGGGGTTCACGATGGTTTTGGGCAAAGGCAACTCAGTGCTAAAATGAAACTCCCAAACTTGAGCCTTATTGCAGAGATGTTATTAAAGAATACAGAAGGTTTCTGTGTCAGTGTCTGCAGTGTTACTGCATGTGCAGCCAAGGTCTGATGGTGGGAATTGCCCCCTGTAGCTGGAGAAGATGCACGAGAAGCACGCGCAGTTGGAGGAGGAGTTCGGCCGCCGACACGAGGAGACGGCGCGGGTGGTGAGTCAGCACCGGGAGCTCGTGGAGTGTCTCAGCGAGGAGAGCGAGGCCAAGAACCAGCTGGCACTGGAGCTGCACAAAGCAGAGGGTAGGGAGGTGACATTAATGGCATTGGTGAGATTTCAGGGCCATTCACTCACAGCTCGTTCCTGCCGGTGTGTGTGATGCCACTCAGTGATCCTTGGGTGACTCAGTGGGTCTCGTCCAGCTCAGAATGTTCTGTGCTTTCTGTGTCCTGGATTTCTTGGGCTCTGCATCTCAAGATTTGATCTTCCTTTCTGGAGATTCTGGATCCTCACATCTATGCCCCCAGCAGAGGGCGTGTCAGGCTCTCCTCTTGCTGTGAGCTGATCCCAGGCCATCAAAGCTTAAACGACCCCCCTTGGAACTCTACACATTTTGAGGCTTTTTGTAACATGGCAGCCTCTTAAATCTCTTAGGGTACATTAACTGGTACATTTTATTCCTTAAGATACTGCAGAAAGCCTAACCACAGTGTAAACTTCAGTCTTCCTTTCCGTGTGACCTGCCATTGTCTGCCACAACCTGTTTGCTCATGTTTTCCAGCTGCTCTCGAGTCTGTGCCTGGCTTTATTTGCATTTTGCCTTGGGATTTTAGGCATTATCGAAGGCTACGTCGCCGAAAAAGCTGCCTTGGAGGAGGCCCTGAACCTGAAAGAGGAGTCTGAGCGCCGCCTCGTCGTGGAGCTGGAGAACATGAGGGAACGCTTCCAGGAGCTGACCCAGGAGCAGGCAATTCTTGGTGAGGATGGTACATGGCACCGGGGGGGGAAACAGCGTTGGCTCCACTCACAGGAGTGTGTCACTGTTTGGTTTGATGGCCCAGTAAGCAGCTCAGGCTGGTACAGGGGTGAGAGGATCTTCCTGTAAAAGCAGAAAGCAAAATGAAGCAGCTGGTTCTTTGGTTGCAAGGTGATGGTGCTGCTAGTGGAGAGTGCTGCTGTAGTTCTGTGCTCGGGTGGAAAGGCCAAAGTGTCTGGGAAAATGAGAGGCATGTGGTAATTCCAGGTAATTAGCAACAGGCAAGTGGCACCTAATTGGTGACTGAAATGCTGGTTCTTTGAGGCTGCAGTCGAAGGAGTTGGAGCTTGAAGGCTTTTGACTGCTTTGGGGACTAAGGAGATGGCTTAAAAATGACAGAAAGAAGATGATTTGAATTGTGGTGGTGTGTACTCAGTTTGGGACATGAGCTTTTCCCTTGCTCCCCAGCCTTGTCCTGTCAAAACACACGCACACACATGATCAAAAATTCTAGTGATCAAGGACAAAGTCTATTTAGGCTCTTAAAGGAAGATATATGGATTGAAAAAGCTGAGAGAGGTGGTGCTGTTGCAGGGGATAAGGCCAGGTAAGGTGCTTAAACTTTTAGGGTGACTCCCTGCAGGCCAGAGCCTAAATCATATTTGAGTAAGGAGGTGCAAATAATCAAGTAAGTGGGTGCTGTGCTGTGAGCTGGTTACAGGAGCTTGTGTGGGGAGGTGGGGCAGAGTAAGGAGAAACCCCTCAGCATGCTGGCTGAAGTCTGGGAACACTCCACAGGAGGGAACTCACCCTGCAAAGGAGGAGCAGAGGTTTTAACAGTGGCTGCAGGGATTTCATGAAGACCCTGGAGAATCTCGAGGTAGCATTGCTGGCTTACATGTGCCACGATTCTGTGATTAAGAGGAGGAGATTCAAAGTTGTCATGTGACTTGTACTGTGCAGCAGCTCAAGACTGGGGTGTGCTGGTTCTTAGTGATGACTTGGGGAATTATTTAAATGGCATTATATAGATTTAACTTCTCGAATTTGCAGCCTTAATGTCATTCTAGTACAATAGACATTTTAGTGTTTGTGATCACTGCCTTTCCATCTCTGCTAACGCCAAGATGCCACTTCCCTGAGCTCTGTCACCACAAGGCCACCCTCAGCTGTGTGGCACAGATCTGTTCTGACTGAGCACATTGTGCCACAGGGAGCTGTACATAGTGCAATGTGCTTAGATCAGAAATAAAGACAGGCAGAAACAGTTTTCTAGTGAAAAACTCTTGTCTGCCTGTTGCCTCTCCCTCACCTCCCCTCCTCCTCTCTTCTGAGTCTCAGCTCTGCCACTGTCCTGCTCTTGTGGGCCACCAGCCTTTTGTGTTCTTCCTTTTGGTTCTGCATGGGACTTCTCAAGGGCAGTGCAATCGAAATATCATGTTGTACATTGAAAGATTTGGGTTGGAAGAATGCTTTGAAGGCCATGTAGTCCAACAGGAACATCTTCCACTAGAGCAGAGCAGACTAGAATGTTTTCACTTGGAACTGATCACAACAATCCATCTGCTTGACAACTTTTGGTCAGCCCAAAGTTAAAGCACATTATTGAGGCCATTGGCCAAATGCCACCTGAGCCCTGACAGGCTTGGGGCACCCAAGCCCCTTTAGAAAGCCTGTTCCAGGGTTTGATCACTCTCTTGGTGAAGAAAGGCTTGCTGATGTGCAGTGTGAACCTCTCCCTGCTGCAGCTTTGCACTGTTCCCACACTCCTGTCACTGGATACCAGGGAGAGAGGAGTAGCATCTGCCTCCTCAGGAAGCTTCAGAGAGCAGTGAGGTCACCCCTCAGCCTCCCCTTCTCCAATCCAGACAAACCCAGAGCCCTCAGCCTTTGCTCAGAGGCCAGGACTTCAGCCCTGTCACCAGCCACTAGAGCAGGGTGCTCAGAGCCCTTGAATCTTTCCAGGGATGGAGCATCCACCACCAGCCTGGGCAAACTGCCAGGGTTTCACCACCCAAATCCTGCTTTGGATCCCCTGACAGGAGATAAAAGGGGCATTTCAGGCATTGATTGTCCCCTCTCTGTATTCTATAGAGAAAATTGCAGAAAGAGAATATTGACTGCCTTAGCAAATGCAGAAGTGAGTGGCCAAGGATGGTGCAACAAGCTTGCATGGTTATAATGGAAAGTCATTCCTGTAGCAGCTCTAGTCCTGTCACAGACATGGATCAGTGGAGGCCATCAGGAGCTTTGTGTCATAAAAAAGATGAAATGCATTTAGGCACCAAAAAAGTTAAGCTCTCTCTGTATTCCATACCAGTTTGTAGTGATTTAGAAGATGAATGGATCCCAATGTCCTGTTCTTGTCTTGTACATGTCTGTGTTTTGTTTCTAGGGACACCTGTTGCCAGTGTAGCACAGGAAGAAGGTTCAGGTTTGTAATAACAAGTGTGGGGTTTTTTCTTGCTGTGTTGCTGTAACACTGAGTGAATAAATTGGTAATTTGATTTTATTTTAATAATGAGGAATAGTACTTCATAAATAGGCCCAACGGGTTATTGGGATTATGAATATCTTGGCTGAAAAAAGGAGTTTTGACTTCTGTGATGCAACAGAAACCAATTAAATTAAGAATGTTCAATTCAGTGATCAATATTTGAAGGAAAAAAGATGTTTTGCCACCATTGGGCTTGTGCCATCGTGTTTGTGTTTGGCAGCTTCATTTTGCTTTTTCAGGGCTTGGAGTGGGCTGCAAGCTGGCTGTGAGCTCCTAGTGATACACAGTGGGTTGCCAGCATGGGTCAATCTAGTTGAAGGTGGCGGCAGAAAGAAAAATACTTGAGGTGGTGTAAAATGGTGAGCTAAAAAAGTACAGCAAGGCCTGAAGGGAGTCTAAGGGAGATTAGAGAAATGTAGCTGAATGGCTGGTGGGTCAGCAAAAGGGAGAGCAGAAGGGCAGGGAATGCTGGTCGTGGGAGCAAAGAGGAAACCCAGGATAAGCAAGAAGGGTCCATGGAGTTATGCACTGACTTTGCAAGTCTGGTGCTGAAGTAAAAAGGCACATTGAAAGAGGTATTTTTATTGGGTTTTCCCCCTAAACTGAACTTAACTCCTAGAGTGGCTGACATTTAGATCTGGTAAATTCATAGTTGCCATGACTATGTTTTGTGGTCTGCTCAAAACATAATTCTCCAATCATTTTTTAAATTAATTTTATTTACACACACACACACACACACACACACACACGTATGTTCATGGATGTGTTCTCTTGTATATATTCACTGTCTCTTGTTTCTAGACTTTTGCTTTTCCCCCAGAGAGTGTGAGCTGGGTAAACCAAAGCTCTCAGGTGAACAAAAAGCTCCCAAGGTAAATCCCTGTTGGAGTGAAAAAGCTGCCCTGAGCTGCCTTGCCCAGTACTGTGTCTCTCTCCCTTCTGTCCATTCAGATCTCCCTCCAACACTATTTTTATTGAACCTATTTTTGGAAGCCCCCTCACTGTCCTGAAATCCGTGCTGCCCTCTGAAAGGGAGGCAGTGTCTAACGGGGCTGCTTCTGGTGTATTTTGGGATTGACATTCTCCCAGTAGCAGCAGCAGCTCAATAAAACCTGAACAGCTGCTTTTGCTGCAAGTGCAGAGTCCTAAAATTCCCCCCCTGTCTCCCACCCCAGCCGTCCATAGTACTCTTCCTCTGCTTTGGAGCTGTTTGTAGGAGGTGGAAAATGTGATAAATGTAACGCTATTGTTTGGAGTTGACTGACGTGGCTGGTTCCTTGGAAAGCTGCCCCTCCTCCTGGTTTTGGTGTGGAGCACTAATGTGAGTAGAGTGGCCTCGCTGACTCAGTGCACTCACAGTGCAGCTTGGCCTTTGCTGAGGGTTTGGGCAGTGGGGAGGAGTGTGCTGGGGCATTGCCAGAGGGGAACTGCATGAGCTGGACAAGCATTGATGAACAGTGGGTTTGTCTGCAGAGGAACAAGTCTGAGCTGATGACCTGTTTGTGTCGCTTGAAATTCTATTTATACAGTTGAGGAACATGTGCTTAATAAAGAAACACAATTCAGACAGATTGCACGTACTGAGATTGCCAAAATCTGATACCTGCTTTCTCTGAAACACTGCTGGTTCCAGGTAAAATCTGTTTGCCTAAGTACTGTTTTCCGTTCAGTTGCATGTCTGTCCAGGAGGGGACGGTGACACCGTAACTCAGTATTTTGTTCCTCAGAGAGCACTAGTGTTCCTTTGGAAGCTTAAAAAGAAGCCACCAGCCATGTTTCTTAGGACATAGAAGGAAAAATGCCTGTGTTTGTTTTCCCAAAGGTCAGTTCTTTTCCCCCAGGGTCTGTCTCCATCCACGACCTTCCTCTGGGTGCACCAATCCCTGCCTGCACCGTGTGTAACCAAATACACTGCAGTGCTATTTTATTGCCATTGTTCCCATCCCCTGCCTGCCAAAACGCAGCTCCTGCCCAAAGATATTCCCTGTGGCTGAGATTGAGTCTCCTAATGGAATTCACACTGCTGTTGGCTTTGTGTGTGTGTGTTTCAGCTGCTTGCTCTGTTGCATCTCATGATATGTGATACATACAATTACAGCTCCACAGAGGCTGGGAGAGAAACTGGGGGAGACTCTTCATTTCCCAGGCCTGAATTACACCCACAACTCAATGAACTTGTGATTATTTATTGTGGTTGTTTAGCACAGTGATAGAAAAGGTGCAGGGTCTGTGGCTCCTGGAGATTGTACACGTGCAAAATCAGTGCTTGGAGTGAAAGGCAGGTGTAACTCACAACCACAGTGCAGCCTCTCAAAGGCAAGGAAGCACTTAGCAGGATTAGAGCCTTTTGAGATTGTAGTCTGTGTGTGTATCTCCAAGTCCTTCCTTAATGCTGGGGTCTGTGTTTGTCAGCCAAAAGCAAACTTGAGCTGGCAGGAGGAGCCCAGTGCCTGTGTGTGCAGGGAGGGCAGGGCTTCTGCCTCGTTGTCTGGAGTGAATGCCAGCCAGGCTGCCCTCAGGCTGGCCGTGTAAAGGGCTATTTTATGCCCATTTCAGTTGGTTTCAAAAGCTGCCACGGGTGCTCAGCAGATCAGGCCAAGGGGGCAAGAATCTGCTCCGGTTCCGTATCTGCTAAGTTTGCATTTGCTCAATGAACCTTGGGTTTCACTTGGACACTTTGATATGGTCTTAATGCAGAGCAAGCAGGGTTGCTGCAGGCAGAGACCAGGGTGACAGAACCATGGAATCAGGGGGTTGCTGTGGGTCTCCAGAGCTCATGTAGCCCTGTTTTTGTCCCAAACCAGAGTCTGTTTCCTTGTTTGCCCAGCCTCTTTGATTTCCAGAGACTTCACAGACCCTGCACGTTCTGCTCCATTGATCCTCCCTGGGGTGGCATTTTTCCCCATGTTTACTGTCAATGTTGTTGCATCCTTCCCAGCCTGTGACACTTAACCTTTTAAGCATAAACATGGCAATGGTAATGATTTTTTGTGTATTTTCAAGTGTCTAGAGATGTAATTAAATACCTGTGGATAGTGAAACCCTAGGGAAAAATATGTTGTAGGTAGGCTGTGGTATCCCTTTTGCTTTCAAAGATTTGTGAGAGCAGTCTGCAATGATGTTAGGTCAGGAATCACATGCACTGAGTTGTCCAGTTGTTCAAAAAGGGAATTGTCCTTTCTGGAAAGTGGGCTGGGTGACTGAAAACATTTAGGATGAATAATGGAACATTTGAAGAGTGAAATGATGAGCTCTTGCAGGACCTTGCTTTGATACAAACCAGGCAGGCTTCTGTTGTCCTTCTCAGGTTATTTCCCTATAGTCACGTTAAAGTGGCTTTGCCCCAGGAATGTTCCCAGTAGTCTCAGGTTTTGTCTCCTGAACAGTGCATTCAGTGCATCCAACTGATGGAAAATGCAGTTTGTAGCTATCAATTAACTGTTGATAACTTCAATGATTTAAGCTGTGGACATTTTCCTATTTGTGGTATTTCTTTAGCAGTCTGCAGAGGGGAGGTACGTGCCATCTTTTTTTCCAAGGTGTTTCTTCCCCTTGTAACCTCAGAACTGGGCTGATTTTCTGTAAATGTGCTTTCTCTCCAGGTTTTTTTTCCAGTGGCCCCTGGAAAGATGGGGCAGGGTGCTCATTGTACCAGTACAGATGGCAGCAGCAATATCCACCATGGCACAGGGAAGGGCAAAATGGATATTGGATGTTTGAGGAGGATCCTGGCATGAGAGTTTGGAGGAATCAAGAATTCTGTGGAAGATTTGGGACACAAGGGTGGCAAAGATTTAGGACAGGGCAGTGTAGGCTGGTGGTTGGAAGGGTAGGGCCAAAAGGCCAGGTGGCTGACAGTGGCATGTGAGACCTCAGTGTGGGGATGGAGCACATCTGGAGTGGAGTGAATTGGAGGGATTGAGGATCTGATGTGGTTTAGAAAGAGCCTCTGGAGCAAGAAGAGTGTGGAACTGGGGTTGAGAGGGCAAGGACCTAGGGAGTGAACCTGAAGGACTGCTGGTCAGGTGAGATGGGGCTCTCTAGAACTAGGAGGTCTCCAGGGGTGAAGGTGAAAACTTTGAGTGCCCAGAATGTCTCCAACCAGGGTTCATGTAGGGATTGAGAACAGATGCTTGTGGCCTCCTTTATCACATCATACAGCAGTCATATCAGAGGTGGCTTTTGGAGACCCCTTGGGCAGTCATGGATCAGAATTGCTGTTGTCTCTCTCACAGCCCCCCTCAGGAATATTTGTTTTGATGCTGTCCAAAATGCCTGACTTTAATCTCATCTGGAATGTTTAGTTTTTCTGCCCTGCACTGACCAACTTCTGTCATTTTTGTGTTCTTGTTCAGGTCTGCTCAAGGAAGTAGAATTTCTATCAAAGGAGAAATTAGACCTGCAGTGTCAGGCAGAGAAGGACCATTCCAACCTGCGCTCTCAGATGAAGGTTTTGGAGGTGGAACTGGAAGAGCAGCTGCACAGTAATCAAGACCTGGCTAAGCAGTTACTGGAGGTTGCTGAATTGAAACAGCAGATTCAGGTTCTGGAAAAGCAGCTTAAAAACCAGCGGCAGTTCATGGATGTAAGCAAGGCTGGGCCACGATTCCATGGGTTTGGAGGGGATGAGCTCTCCTCCTGGTTTGGGGCTGCCACCTGGCAGGTGGTTCCTCAAATGGCACAGTTTCAGTCTGGTTTGAAATGAAGACTTTGGTATTGTAGTCTTGTAAAAGAAAGAAAGAAGTGACAGTTCCCTTTGGCGTTGCAGGGTAACTTTTCCTTTTTATCAACTGGTAGGTGTAGTTTGTTGGATATTGCAGTCAAAAAGGTGCTTCTTTCCTTTCTCTGTAATTGTACATATGCTTTCAGGACCACTAGAAGGTGTTATTATTTTTAAATTAACCGTTTCCTCACCACAAAAACCAACCCCAAAGTGTTCTTGTACTTAGAACTGTAGTGAACTGCCAGGTTCCTTGCAAACCTGTTCTCTCTCTTGGCTGGGTTGCAGGAGCAGGCTGCAGAAAGGGAGCACGAGCGCGATGATTTCCAGCAGGAGATTCAGAAGCTGGAGGAGCAGTTAAAGCTGTCAGCCAAGTCACAGCCCTCCGGACAGCGCCGAGAGTGCAGGGTGAGTGACATCACACCGGGCCACCAAGGGGGTTGGTTTGCTGCCATTGAGTACCAAGGCCTGTGTTTTCTCAAGGTAGGGCTCCTGGGAGGCTCTCTTTCCCCTCTGTTGTCACCCAGAGAGCAGAGTTTTTCCCCAGCTGACTGGACTAGGCAGTGAGAATGCACTTATGAAAATGTCACAGCCCCTGAGTGTGGCTTAAATGAGCCAAGGAGGACAATCCTGCAGACACTCTGCTCTACAGAGCACATCTGAGGGAGGACTTGGGGGTTCTGAAAGGGTTTGCTTTGTTCCAGCTCTAGCCACTGTAATGGAGATGTTCTGTGTCTGTGTGCCTTGTCCTGTTCAAGTTTTTAAATGAGTCCCAGTTTACACATGTTCATTTGTTTGATGCTTGGTTTCAAACATTAACTTTTGTTTTTGTTTTCTTTTTTGGTTGGTTGTGTTTTTTCACATAAATGAACATTATACAGAACTATGAATTGATTCTACAGGTATGGAAAACAGCATGAACATCTCTTTAACTTTTCTTTCCTTTTACTTTCAGTTCTTTTTAGATCTGCTTTAGCTCTTTTTCCTTTTCTTGATATGTCAAGGCATGACTTGGAGCTAAGGATACAGGTTTTAGGGTGGCAGAATTCCTAAAAGGAAATGAGGAACTTACTGTTCAGAGGTACCACGGGCAGTTTCTCACTCCAACAGAGCTTTTTGTCCTGAAAGGAGAAGCTGAGGTTTGGATTATATGGAAAAAGATACTGCAGTGCTGATGATACACTGTGCCTTCAGCTTCTGTTTGTGGCCTGGCTCTGACCAAATGTCAGTGTTGGAACTAGTTAATTACATTTCTGTCTGTTTATTTATGTATAGGGTATGGAACTGTGTGCCTCCAGTGCGAGGAGAACTGTGGGAGCAGCTGCATCTTTGGTAGAGTGGGTTTTCCATGCTGGGGGGCACAGGCTGGAAAAGCTCTGAGCAGCTGCTGTAGCTTTGCAGCCTCGTTCAGAGAGGATGAAAACTGGCCTGGTGGAGGGCACACAGGGGTGCTAACTAAGCAAGTGACACTGTAGGTGGGGCAAGGAATGCAGGCACTCTGTGCCAGAAGGAAAGGGCAGGATTCATGGCATTGTTCAGTGCAGCTGGAACATCAGGCAGGGTTTGCCTCCCCCCAGCCCCAGGAGCTCCTGCTCCCTGCCTGCAGCACTTCCCCAGTCCCCTCTCTGCTGCTCACTGGGCTGAGGTGGGTGGCAGTGGGATTATTGGGGAGGGGAGTGCTGGCTGGGGTCTGGGAGCTGCAGGTGCTCCCTGGGGGTGGAGGCTGTGCAAGGTTTCCTTGGCTGCAGGAGTGCAGCCCCAGCCCGTTTCTGGCACGGGGCTGCTGAAAGCACACTGCTTTGTGTCTGAAGTGGCATGGTTTGGGGTTCTGATGCCAAAGTTGTGCAGCACTGGAAAGGTTAGGCTTCTGGAAGGTTTCTCTGTACCCAGAAGCTTTACTGTAAGGCTTGTGTTATGCTTAGCAGTTGCTGGTATGATGAGAAGGGAGTTAAGATACCTACATAACAAAGGGAATAGTATTTATGTGCTTGTGAGCAGTTGAAAATATATTGATCACTTTTGATTTCTTCACCAGTCTCTGACACTCTCCACACTCACTAATTTGGCTCTATTTTGCTGGAGCATGTTTTGCTGCTTTAGTAATATCTGCACAACACTTTGAAGATGTCAGGTTCTATATCAGTGCAGAGAATTTTTATTTTATAATGTTTCAGTGGGGTTTGCATCCATTCAGACACTTACTGATGAACAAAGAATTTACTTTGTAAAATCTCATCTTCCTTGCTCATTGGTAATGGCCACATTGTTTCTCCTTTCCAACCTTTTTCTGTCTGAGCTTGCTTTCCATGACTTTTAATTTTTTAATGACTTTATCACACCCTGAGGTAGTTTGTCTGTCCCAGCTGGTTCTCTGCTGCCTCTGTACCCACCAGACTTCTAGCCCTGCCTTCACCCTTGTTACTGGGATCAGTGAATGACTGTTTTCCTGCAGCTCTGTGTATGATTGGATCTCAGGGAGCTCAAATTCAAAATCTGTATGATTTTTGGAAAAAGAAGTAGCTGTCCTGTGTTGTCTCCTGGGAATCTCTCTGATTTGCAGGCATGGGATACGTTACATTGCACATTTGTCTTTCAGTTCATGGTATGTTCCTTTAAACTGGAGTTCCTTGGACTGTTGGGAGAGGGTTCTGAGATTCAGAAATAAAATCTAATGCTATTAATAACAATTCATGTAATCTTGGGGGGGTTTTAATTTTAAATCAACCAAACCTCCCACACCACAAGGCTCCTTTGAGAGGGTGCCTTCATATAGTACTTTGTGAGAATACTGCAAATATTAAGAGAGAATAATCAGATGTGCATTTTAGAGCTGCTGAATTTGGAAAACAAGATTTCAGCAAGTTACTTTTCCCCCTTTCTGCTCACGTGTAGTTTTATTCTCACCTGGGATTTTGGCACTTCTTTAGTCTGTAGTAGAGCTCCCCCTGCTTTGACATGAAATTCCTCTTGCTTCCACCTGGAAGCAGGTCTGTGCCATTGCCTGAAGATCTGTGTGCTGTGATTGCTGTGCAGGTGGAGTCTCTGCAGGCAGAGCTGAAAGAGAAGATGGACGATTATAATGAGCTGTTACTGGAGAAGGAGCGGAAGCACGAGGAAATCACAGCTCGGGACAAGGAGATAGAGAAGCTGGTGGCTCAGATCCAGGAGCTGAAGTGCAGTGGTGCTGAGGTCTCCAGGACTGTGCACTGCTTGGAACAACAGCTGCAGAAGATGAAGAAGGTGGAAACTGAACTGAAACAAGTAATTTGAAGTCCTTCTTTGAGTGGGGCTGGCTTTATGTGACAGTGGGTTTGTGGGGGTACCAGTGGTGTGTGTGGCTCTCCCTGGGGCCCAGTGCTGAATTAAACTGGTGTATCAATGGCAGATGCCACAGCCACAGTTTTAGGGAAACTGGGTTTACAAACTAAGTGCACTATAGAGACTTGGGAGGTTCTGGGAAGGAGGTGCACAGTGAAAGGATGAGAAGATGTGAGCATAAACTGCACCCAGGGGAACTGCAGTTCAGTGCAGGGGTGAAGTGGGGGCAGACAGAGGTTGCTGGGCTGGGCAGCTCTGCAGACCCTTCCCAGCTTAAGCTTTTCTGTGTTTCTATCCAAACTGTGCACAAAGCCATGCCTGTTCATTTGCTGTCTGCCTTGCAGTGCATGGAGACCGTGGTGCTGCTGTTGGCAAGTGGCTCTTTTCTCTGAAGTCTTGTCTTTCTGTTAAACAGGCTTTCTTTATCCATGTGCATGCAGAATGTTCCTTTAGCTGTCTGAAAGTCCCAGTAAAATTGGTGTTTTGTGAAAATCTGAAGAAAGCAAAATTCAGACAGTATTGGTTTGGGTTTGGGTTTTGTCTCCTTTGTCCATGAAATGAATTCATCAGCTTTAAACAAGGTTGCACTATTCAATTTGCCAACTTTAAGCACTGTAACAGTTTGTCTTGAAGCAATTTTGTTCAGTATATAAGTTCCAGTGGAGCTTTAAGAACAATTGCATGCCATGGCATTTTTCTGTAAAAATACACTCGATGTGAAAGGCAATTGCAGAGTTTTATTGTCCCCCAAAGTCCCCCAAATGAGAAAGGCAGGTATTGCAGAGGGTGGAGAAATAAGAAATGGGTCTGGAAAGCATTGCAGGTGGGGCATCCCCCTTCTGCAGCAGTTTGGGTGTCCCACTGCTCCTGAAGGATGTTGGTCAGGGCTCAAGGTGGTGTGCTTAACATCTGCTTTTTAGTTACACAAACAAAACCAAAAGGCTCTGCTGTTGCTTGGGCTTTGGTTCCTCTGCATGTGCTTTCCTGGAGGGCTGGAGGGATTCCTTCGTTGCTGCTGCTTTCAGTTTGTAATCAGAAGATGCACTCTGGGTCTTAGGTCTCTTGAACTAGAAAAAAGAGGGTGCAATTCACAAATTTTTTGGCAAATCATGTCTAAGTAACCCCCCAGAGGTGTGTGCCTTAAGCTCTGGGCAGTGAGTGTTGAACAGCAGAGGCAATTACTGCCCTAGGTTGCTTGTGCAGCTTTCCTTTACTGTGTTAAGCACAGATAAGTTTGCTTTTTCTCTGGGCAATTCCCAAGGGAACCTTCCCTCCTTGTACTGCCCCAGCTCCTGAGAAGGCCTGTCAGAGAAAGAGGACCAAAGAAGACTTTTTAAATCAATAAAGCTGTGGTAACTTTTCAGGTTAATGCTGCTTTCTCACATTCTGAGTGAACTTGAAGCATTTCTAAGTAGATTTTGATCTCCCCCAAACTCTCCACTTCTGAAATTGGGCCCATCTATTAAATTTAGTATCATAACAAATTTGGAAATGGCTGCAAGAACAAGATGTTTAGGTCCTTAACCATATAAAATGCCATGTAACTGAGAAAGTATAATTTATCACTGAATGCTAAATTTTCAGGACTTGTTAAACTTGGCTTAGGAAAAAAATAAAGGGGTAAAAACTAGAGCTAAAAATGTTCAATGGGTTCAAGTTTCTCTTTCTAGGTCACTGAGATGATGTGCTTTTCTCCTTGTACTGGGGTTGTAAGGGATGTTGAGGTGTTTTGGCAGCATCGTTCTGGCCAGGCAGGTGTTTGAGTTGACAGCAATGCATTGTAACCTGCTTTCTGTCTGTTTTGCAGGACAAGGAGGCACTGCAGCAGCAGCAGTACAATAACCTGATCCAGATCTCTGCCCTGCAGTCCAAGCTGGATGAAGCCAGGCACCGAGTGCCAGTGGACAGCAGTTCTGCCCCTGTGCTGAAGGAGCAGCTCCAAGCTGAGCAGGAAGCCCTTCAGGCCAAGGAGAGAGAGGTGAGAGCTTGGGAGTTGCTCTGGTCAGTACAGAAACGTTTTGCACACACTCACAGCTGGGAATTTAATCCATCCAAAACCCCAGTGATTTAATGTGTTAATAAATGTGCCTTCTTGCCCAGAATTCTCTGTGCTTTGCCCTAATTAACCTTCCTTTTCCTTACTTTGTTCTGTGTGGATCTCCTTTCCCACGGTGATGATTCACATCAGCTTTGAGACTGACTGATCAGTGTCAGTTCTAAACTGATTGCCCTTTCCTTCCCAAGTTGCAGTGGAGCAGGAGGTAGACAGCTTGTTGTTTGACTTTGGGGGATAATTGTTGTCACCTTAGTTGGAGCTTTGATTGGATTTACGTGCACAGATGCATACACAGTCCTGCTCTATGTTTATGTTATTATTACATACTTATTCTAATATCTGTGATACAGAAACACCCAGTCCAGTTAAGGATGTGCAAAGCAGAAAATCAGGGGGGTTCCTCCACCATCCTCTCAAGAGCAGCAAGATAATCAACATTCACTTCTTACAGTTGGAATTGCCCTGTCTCTTATGAAGCCTCATTTCCAAAGTCACATTCCCAAAGCCCCTACAAGTTGTTGCCCATTAAGACAAGAGGTGGTGGAGCCTGTGGGTGACAACCCACTGCTCCCACTGACCTTCAAACAGGAGCGTGTGGTCATTGACTCATCTCTTACTGGGATGTCTTACTGGGACTGGCAGTGCAATGTAATGATTTCTGTCTTCTGGGAGCAGAGCAGTGGTGTTTATGGGAGCTGCTTGTGGTGAAGTTGGACATCAAATGCAGAGGTGTCTTCTGTTCTCACTGCAAATTACATCAGTCAAACCTTGATTGTTCACAAGACAGATTAACAAATCTCTTGTGAGCAGTGAGATTTTTTAAAGAGGAAATGGGAGCCCACTTTGCAGTACTTTGGTTTTGAGGGTAAGGAGCTGGAACACAAACTGCTCACTCTGTTTTTATGTCTCAGGTATTCTATTAATGCAGGTTGATTAGAAAAATTGCTGAAGCTACTTACTGTCCCTAAATAAGACAACAAATGAACTTGTATCTTTTCTACTTAAACGAGGATTTAGTTGAAATAACTATGTATTTTCTTCTCTATATTTCAGATTGCAAGCTTGCTAGACCAACTGGAACAATATAAAAATAACCTGAGCAGCAAAACTGAGGAGATACTGCAGCTGAACTTGCAGTTAGAGGTACAAAAAGCCCTGAGCGCGTCGAGCGTCAGCCAGCTTCAGGCAGAGAATGCACACCTGAAGGTGGGTGTCCTGAGCTTCAGTGGGCTCTGCTGGGTGTCAGAGACCCCCTGTCTGGAGTGCTGTAGTCTTCATCTCATGATGTTGCAGATCCTTGATTTCTTTCTCTTGCCAAGGGGTGATTGCATTACTGTTACAAGGCTAATGCTGGGTATTGTAGGAGCAAAGCCCCCCAACATTCTAAATTCATGTTTGAAGTATTATTTTCTACAGCCATTTGATTTAAATAAGAACTTAGGGTATTTTCTGGGTCTGGTGGTACAAACTCCAATAAAGGAGCTGTGGTTGTGTTCCTGAGTTCTTCAGCATCATGGTAAAGAAGAGAATGTCTAAATAAAGCCATTAGGGTGAGAGAGGAAGGCAGTCCTTTCTAATAAGAATATTGTTTTTCCTGGTCAGGAGGGTCTAACAAAACTTCATGTGAAGCAAAGTCAGGACCTGGATATTAATGATGCCTCAGCTTTGTCATTGCCACAAGCACTGCTGGAAGAAAAGAATCAGGAGATCGATCACTTGAATGAGCAGGTGAAGAGACTGCAGCACGAGCTAGAGAATGCTCTGGAGAACAAAGTAAGAGTGCTACTGGGTGTTCACTGCTTGAGTTTGGGGGGGCAAGGCATGCAGAATTCACTGTCAATGACGTTTGTTTGATGATGCTCTTGGGATTCTTTGGAGTGTTGTTCTTCCTGCTGTTTAAATGTGTAATCAGGAAGAAAAATGTGAACTCTCTGTGCAGCAGTAATTGTGCCTGCATACAGTAATGTTCAGTCTTCCTTTTGCTTAGGTTGTGGAAGAGCAAAAATGTGAGATTGAAGAACTCAGGTCACTGGTGGAGCACCTTCACGTCGACCAGGAGAGGCTGCGCAAGGACAAGGATGAGGAGGTGGAGCAGCTCCATGGAGTCATTGAGAAGCTGCAAAAGGAGCTGGCACAATTTGGACCAGTGTGCCATGAAGACTCTGACAACCAGGAGGACTTCTATCAAGATGGGTTGGGAAAGCCAGTGGAGAACCTTCAGAATGAGTTGAAGAAGGGACTGGTAGATTGTCAGGGCGACCCTGATCCCAACAGAAGAAATGTTTCACTAGTCTCCAAAGTGAGAGAACTCCAGGAGGAACTGGGGCTTGTCTCAGCTTCTAGACAAGCCCTGCAGCAGCAACTGGAAGAGAAGGAATTGCAGTTCAAAATGGAAGTGGGAATTCTGGAAGAAAAATGCCACCAGCTGCGAGAATCGTCGGAGCGGTCCGCGGCAGAGCTGAGGGCTCTGAGGATGCAGCACGAGGCCCTTCAGGAGGAGCACAGCCTGGCCCAGGCACGACTGGCCCAGAGAGAGGCTGAAACGAAGCTGGCTGAGTCTCGAGTTCAAGAGCTTGAAGACACCGTGAGGGAAAGGGAAGCAAACCTTCTAGACAAAGAGCTGCAAATCAAGGCAATGGCAGATCAAAGAGAAGCTGACGGCAGCGAGCTGCAGTATTTAACAGAGAAGGCAGCTGAGCTCCAGACCGAGCTGGAAAAGAGGGAGGCAAGTCAGGCCCAAGATGTTTATAGTCTTCAGTTAGAAGTTTCTAGGCTTGGTTTCCAGGTGCAGGCACTGAATCAGAAAGAAGTAGCTTATGTGAGAGAAATCCAGGAGCTCCAGGGGGGCACTGACCAGCTGAAGGAACAAATCAAGGCTCAGATGAAAGAGCTCGAAGCCTTGCGCTCGGAGAGAGGGGAACGTCTTTCCCAGCTGGAGGAGCAGCGAGGCCATGAAGGGACTCATTTCCTCAAGCCATTCTGCCAGAGGGAAAGAAAAGGTGGAGCCCTTAAAAAGGGACTGAAGGAATTAGAAGAGCTGGAAGCAAACAGTGATCAGTCGTTCCCAGTACTGGCTTCCTCTACTGCTAAACTGGTATTTGGTTTGGGTTTTAATAGTATTATTTGGTTGCTCTGGGGCTTTTTATTAGAATAATCTAATGTATTGTATAAAGGCCTAAGCTGATCCTTTTGAGTGCTGCAAGAAAGGGAGAGGATGAGTGCTGTGACATAAGGATGCCTGTGGTGAGTCATTTGAAGGGTCTCTCTGTCTCTGTGGTTTCCCCAGCAATGTGGATGTTTCTCCAAGTGGGTGCCTGGAAGGACTAAGGATAGGGCAGGCACCCCCAGAAACCTCATCCAGCTTTTCTCAGCTGGCTGTGGGTTTGCCCGTGGATCCTGAGGGATGTTTAGGTTGTGGATTGCAAGGAGATGTCAGTGGGGGCTGTGCCCACCACAGGACACAGCCACGTGTGGCACTGCCTGAGAAATCATATTTCAGAGAGAGCAAAGTGCTGCACAGGCAGTGAGGAGTGAGGGGGAAAGGTGTGGCAAAAGACCCTGCTGGAGCAGATACCTGTGCTGCAGGGTGGGAGGGAAGGAGCTTGGGATCAAGGAGTAAGCCTGGGGAGAAGAGGTGAGGAGCAGCTCTTTCAGCTCTTTTGTTTCTGGCCATCCAGCTGTATTTCAGTGGCAGTAGATTCATACATATTCCTCAAGTCCTGTCTGTTTTGCCTGTGGGAGTGGTCAGTAGGGATACCCCTTTGTTTTTCTCCACCCATGAGCTCCTTGCATCTTCTTTTTTCCATGCTGATCCTTTGGGCAGGGAGAGGGAGAGCCCATCTGGGTGGGCATCTGCAAGGCAACCAAGGCCAACCCACCAGGAGCTGCCAAGACTCTTTTCTTGCCATCCTTTACGGCTCTGTCGGGGAACTACTTGAAAACACTTCAAGGGGTCTCCTTTTGGTTTGCTTTTTAGAAATCTTTATTTACTGTGACACTTCCTTGTAATTACTCTGAATCTTTCCTAGAACCATTTGCTCCAAATAACCCGATCTTACTCAACTCAATCGCTCAGTTTTAGAAAGCAGCAAGACCCCAGTGATGCTTTTTTCAAAGAGCTGTAGCAGTCTGTCAGACATCAGTTTATAAGGCTGGCTTACAGAGGGAATAAGTGTTAGTAAGATGGCTTATATAAAGGTGTGCTGTAATTCTGGGGAGCTAAATGATTTAAAAAGTAGAAACTCAGGTTCTGAAATGTCTAGTTGACCCCTGTGTGTCAGTATTATGTATTTCCATGTTGAAGTGCTAGACGTCTTAAAGTAGGCTGAGAAGGGATGATCATCAAATAAAGTAAATAAACTACTCTGTCTTCAAGCATTCATTACAATAGACTTTTCCTTATGGATCTGCTCATCTCAGTATTAGAAAAAGTACAATCTTGGCAGCATTCTTAGAGGAGCAGAGAACCCCTGTGCAGTTATCCTGGGGTTCAAGAGTGGAAACAAGGCGAAAGTGAGGAAATGGATTCAAGTGAAAGCTGGGGGAGCAGAGAAAGGAGGGGCAAGGACTTGCAGCCAGCACTAAAATGGGCCAGGGCTCACCAGCTAAGAGAGATGATTAACAGCAGAGGATTAAGGGGGTGGTCTGAGATGAGAGAGAAAAACAACTATTCACTGTATGTGACAACAGAAGAGATATGGAGGATGAATGACATTTCCATGGTGACTGACAGGTTTAAAATGAACTAAAATACCTTCTCAAACAGGGCACCATTCAGACTCAGCCACAGAATGCCAGAAGTCAAAAGGAGAGTTTTAGTTTAAGATTACTCAGATGAAACACCTGAAGGAAAAATGGAGCAGTTTGGAGAGATCTTTTTAAACACATGTTGCTCAGTTTGTACAAACATATTCACATTGCATTAAACCATTAACGTGTGTTATTTCATTGTAGGAAAACAGTGAAGTGATGTTTGACTCGACAACCCACAATACAAATCCAAACCCTCAGATTAAGCAATCCCAAGAAAATATCTTGCTTAAGGAGCTGGACGTGATCCACAGCTCTGAAGAGGATCAGGATTTGAAAAACCATTGCCAGCAAATGTTGGCAGTTCAGCAAACTCCTGAGTCTCCAAAACACGACTTGGACATGGACAAAGACACTTCCAAAGACTTCCAGAATTTAGTTGCAAGTGTGTCTTCCTGGGGCTCTCCTGAAATCATGAGGAGACAAGAGACAAGCGTGGACCTTCAGCCAGTGCTTCACCTGACACCCTTCTCAGAGGCTGAGACCACGGATTTGGAGATTATGCACACCAGGTCATCCCTGCAGGGAGATAATTCTGTGTCACTGGGCTATTCCAACCTGGATGAACGTGGCAGTGGGGAGGCAGGGCTGGGAGCAGGGAGGAAATCTCCAGCTTTCTCGGAAAGCACCTTTTCTGTTGAGGAGGAGGAGGAAGAGCATTTGCAGAAGAAGGGTTTGGTAAGTGATATGTCGTGCCTGATTTGATCCTTGAGTGCTCAGCTCTGTCCCCTGGGATCCTTGAAGGGGCCACTGGCTCCAAGGAGTAGAAACCTGCCCAGTGATGTTCTGGACACAGCACTGTTAGTTCCTGCCTCCCTTACTGTGATAGCAACTGATGAATTTGTGATTGGGAATTGAGCTGAAACCTGTAAAACCTCTGTTACCCCCGTGCTCAGTGTACTGAAACAGCTCCCCACTTAGGGATATCTGTGGCTGAGGGTTAGAAGAAGCTCTTTCAAAACTGGAGAATAGAATTTATATTTTTTAATGGAACTATGTGTTGTGTATGTATATATTTATATGTTGTCTGTATCCTGCAATTTCACAGGAAGGTATAGTTTGTCCTTCAGAGCATTGATCTTTAGTGGTACATTTTTGTGCCTTGCTTTTAAGGGGCAATTAAATATAAGTACATGTCAGTTTCTTAAGACTGTTGAAGAAGGAAAAAATGGAGATGGAGTGGCTTCCCCAGAGCATTCCTTGGGGTATTTGCCACCTCTAACATTACAATTCAAGGAGGCATTTGCTAAAATCTGCACTACTTAAAAGACTTGTCATAAATGCAGAAAACAACAGCTGGACTCAGAAAACTAAATCTGTGAAAAAATTTATTCCCAAGCAGATGAGAGAAGCTGATAATGTGACTTTAACCCCTTCTGATTTGCAAGATGATGTAAGATCAAGAGCCTCTGTGATGAGCAGTGCGTGTGGCAGCAGTAAGTTTAACCTTTCACCTTTTGGTACCTTCATTAGAGCAATATGATGTTTCCTCTGTCTCCCATTTCCTCTTACTGTAGGTCTGTTATTGGAAAGCTGTGCCTTTGGCAGGTGGCTCTTTGCTTAGAAACACTTGTGCCTGCTGTTACCTTCTCATCTTTCCATATTGAAAGGGGAGCAGGGGGGTTGAGTCCTGATTTAACCACAACACTTTCTCTGGTGCTAACCAAGTTGAAAGGCAGTAAGTTGTGTTTTAAATTAGTTAAGATCTCAACCAACCAACCTGACCTGACCCTGCATTCATACTGGGAGAAGAAATCGTGCTGATTTTGCAAGTGGTTGTTCTGGTTTCAGGTTCTTTTCATATTTATAACCCGTGTGGGCATGGGGGGTTGTCTCTCCCTCCAGACACCAGTTCAAGTTTGGCAGCCAAACTAAAGCAGGAGCTGCAGACATCAGAGCACCTGGATGCCAATGTCCTGGCTTACCTGAGGTACCGGGGAGTGTTCCCAGATGTCATGGAATCACTGAAGGAGAGGGAAGTGCTTTCACCACAGCTGAAGGTAAGCTGTGATTAATACAGGCAAATTAAAACTGGACAGAGCAAGTGAAACAGAAGAGAGTTAGCTGCTACATTTGCACTGGAAACTGTTCTGGGATGGTTCTTGGGTCACTCTGTGGTGAAATTACTGACATTTGTTTATACTTGCTAGAGTGGAACTAGTTTTGGCAGGCCAGCCTTGGTGATGTCTCAGAATGTGGTTGGTACAGGGGCTGGTTGATCTCTGTGGTGGGTTTTCTGGGAGGCTGCACAGAAAGCTGTTTCAGGAGCAGCCCTGGCTCGCTGCCATCCTGCTGCCCTGCCTGCCCTTGGCGTTCTGACGTGATGGGCAGCTGGGTTATTGCAGGGTCAGCTCAGGGGGCATGAGGAATGCACAGGGGACTGAGCAGTGAGTGCTCACTCCAGTCAGAAAGGCAAGTTGACCAGTGGCCCTTCATAACACACCTGCTGCTCTAGGGTTGGAGGAGGAGGAGCTCGTGGAGGAGCAGCTGAGGTGACCCAGGAAAAGCCAACCATGCAAAGCTGGTGAACCCCCTGTGGCATTAGAACCAGTGCTCCCAGAAAAGCACAGGAGGTGTTACTAATTGGAGACTCTGTGCTGAGAGGTACTGGAGCACCCAGCGAGGGCACTGGGGCAGCTGGCACAGAGAGGTGGTGGATCCCTGCAAGTGTTCAGAATGAGGTTGGATGGGGCTTTGAGCAGCCTGAACTAACAGAAGACATCCCCCATGCCTGTGGCAGGGTAGTTGGACTAGGTATGGTCTTGAAAGGTATCTTAAACTGAAAACCATTCTATGATTCTGTATCTGAAAAAATAATAATTCTCTAAAGCATAGTCTTGGACTTCATGGAAGAGGTGAGTTTTGTTTTTCCTTAATGAACAGAGATTTAATTTTTTAATTTGGTTTCTTTTGTGGATCATCAACCTCGACCTTACTGGTTTAGGACCTGAGTGCATATTCCAGTACTGAATGTTTATTTTGAACACTTTATTGTGCTTCTGATGTTAATGTTTGCTAAAGGTTTTATTGGTTCTTGAAGTAATCACTATTTTGATTCCAGTGATGGAAAGCAACTCAAATTAATTCAAGAGTTAAGTCATTCAAAAAAGTGCAAGGAAAGAAAATCAGGAGTTAAGGAGAAGCACTCTGGGTTGATGTTAAAGTGAGTGGGAGTGAGGAACAGCTTCACGTGGAAGCTGGGATATTTCTGATGTGATGTGTGTAAGAAAAGGGACTTAAATCTCCAGTGACCTTCCTTGAAAAGAGGCCAGGAAACATCTGTGCATGATGTAATAGTTTGTGAACAGGGAAGTTATTTAAAATACATTATTTGGTCTGACACTGTCAGCGGAAACAATTTCCACTGTGTAAATTACTAAAAGTGATTATTTTGGGAGCTGTTATTTGTACATAGTCTGCTAAATTAAGCCAAGGTTGTCTAAACACATAATTCAGTTTAGTTATGTGGCTTCACACTTGAAAGCATTTAATTTATTCCCAGGAAAGTTTAGTTCAATAGTTTTGAAACAACGAAATTAAAGTACAGCCCTTTGGCATAACTGACAATTTATGCTTAATTTCATATTGGGGTGTTGATGTACACAGCCACCTTATTATTATTATTATTATTATTATTGTCTCGTGCTATCCCATCCTGCCCTTACACTCAGCATGCTGATGCCTGTTCCCATTTCTGTGTCTTGTGTCACCCTCTCAGACTGTGCTGAAGATGGTGTATGAGGAGAGCCGGAAGATCCTGGCGTTGTCAGAACATCCCTTGGGTTTCAGGGAGCTCCAGAAGGGTCCTCACACCCACGTGGGGATGGAGGGCTGGCAGAAGGAGGGCTTAGCCCTGCTGGAGGCTGTCCAGTCCCTGAGGGATTACCTGGGCAAGGTGGCAGAGAGAGGGGACAAGGTATGGCAGTGGAATATCCTTGAAAGTAAGGTTTTATATATATGTATATTGTTAAGAGGTTTGTGTGTGTACATTTATGTATAAAGAGTAAATTACTCTTTCTGAGATCCAAAAAGTACTCTTTAAACACTTCTGGTCTGCTTAAATTAACAGCTATACTCTTACACAGTAATGATATGAAAGACACTGGGTTAGGGATTGAGAGAGATGCCTTTAAAAAAAAAATCCAATATGTTTGCAGGAAGCTTCAGGTGTTGCTGCTGACTGGAGAGGAGAGCTCCTGCAGGCAGTACAGAGCGTGCTGGAGAGGGAGAGAAGCGTGTTGCAAATTGACTTGAAGTCTCACTTCTCCAACCCTGCTTCTGGTGATGCGAGTTCATTAGTGGAGAAACTGGAGTACATCATGAAACAGCAAGTAAGAGAATCTCCTCAAGTGTTCTGCCCATGAATCACTTATTTATTCCTTGTCGCTTCTTTTAAAGTGGGGTTTTTTTCAGTTTTATTGCTTCTGTTGTTAAATCCTGTGTGTTAGTACAGATGGTGTGGCATCAGTGGACTTTCAGAGTCTCTGGTTTGGTACCGTTTTCCCCAAACTTTGCACACTGTGTTGCAAAGCCTGTGGATTATTTTAGCTGGCATCCAGAAAGACTCTGATAGTGAGCAGGAGATATTTGATAGACTCCTTTCCCCCCTCCCCATTTATCTAGAGCTTCACCAACCTCTCTTGCAAAGGGTATCTATTGAACTATGAACCTGGGATTTTTTTGCTGATGATATTTAGTTTTTTGGTTGTGGCCAGGTGGTCTGTAGTAACTGTTATGTATTAAACTATGTCAAGCAAGGGCAGTGGGGTTTTGCTTTGTTACATAACATTGTTTCCCATCAATACGAAGCATCAACTTCATACAGTGCTTTTGTCTAGGGTTTCCTTAGGGTTCTTGGTGGTAGCAACTATGGAAATGGCCTGGTGGGCTGAGTGGGCCTTGCTCTGTTTGCAGGAGGAGCAGAGGCAGATGGTTGTGGAGCACCTCTTCTCCTCAGACAGGAACAGTTTGCTGTCAGAGATCCAGGAGCTCCGGGCTCAGCTCCGCATGACACACCTGCAGAACCAGGAGAAGCTGCAGCAGCTGCAGGAAACCCTCACCAGTGCAGAAGATCACGGGAACAAACAGGAGCACCAGCTCAGGAGGAAAGGTATGACTCCTGCCATGTGCCTTCTCTGGCAGTCCTTTCTGCCGTGGAGGTAAAGGGCAAAACAAGGTGTTTGGCAAAGCTGCACAGTTCTTCTGCTTTAGTAATGCAGGGCGTGAGCAGAGGAAGGGATTCTTCTTTCTAACACCAGTAGTTAAGACAAAGCTGTGAAAAGCAAAGAGAAACTTTATTAAAGTAACCCAAAGCAAGAGAACTGAAGGAGTGCATGCAGGAGAAAACCCAGCAAGGACAGTAAAACAGCCCTGTTTGTTTTCAGGAAATTGTTTTTATGTATGGTTGCTAGTACAGAACCCCAGAATCATTTAGGTTGGGTAAGACCTTTAAGATCATGGAGTCCAGTCATACACTTAACACTGCCCAGCCCGTGGCTGAACCATGGCCCTGAGTGAATAAGCAAGCCTTGGTTTGCTCAGCAGGTTCCCTTTAGATAATAAAGAAACAAATACAAGTGTCCTTGGTCAAATACACATCTCTCTTCAAAGCAAAGCACTGCTTTTCCCTTGCTTTTGTTTTGCCTTGCTTTTGTTTTTCCTTCACTATCATTTAAAAACTTACCAAAACCAACACACGCACTGTCCAATAGAGGGAAATTATCTGGAAATCCAGACCTTTATTGCTAATTTTGTTTCCATAACACTGCAGACATAGACACATTAAGTATTTGTTAAATACTTATCAAATAGCAACCTCCAAATTTGGGGAAAGTTGTTACTAGTGTATCCCAGTCCTAGAGTCATAGTCTCACCCAGTTTCCACGTTATGCTCCCTTGCCTGGTCCATTAGAAGCATCCTCTGCTGCTTCCTCTCATGTTTAAGAAGAAACTAATTCTCCAGACAAGAGCACTTTAATACAAGTGATTTTTTTCACCCAATTTGAATTAGCATAAGTGATATAATACTATCATTTTCTCCATAACATAAATAACCGTTAATGTTTCCTTATCCCAGTTGAATTATTGGAATATAAGCTTCAGCAGGAAAAATCTATCGTAAGTGATTTGCAGAGCACCCTCTCTGAGGAGCAGAAAAGAGCCTCTGAGACTCGTGATCTTCTGCATCAAGAGAAAGCAACCCTGAAATCAGCCCTTCATGGGAGTAAACAAGAGAATGAAAGGCTGCAGCAATCGCTGGAAGAGCTCCAGAGGGAAATAAATCAGTTACGGTGAGAAGGAGACTTATTCATTTATTTGATTTATCAGCAGGTCTGAGAGAGATTTACATTATCTGAACCCACAAATGGCTTGGAACTTGGAGACACAGGGAGGAAAACTAAGCTCTCTCTTTTCAGAGATGTGTTTTCTATACTGACTCCTGTCATCCTGGCTACGTTTTGCCTCCCCACTCCCTCCACAGTGTATGCCAATGTTTTTCTTTCCTCTCACAGGGCAACAGCTTTGCTCTGCCAGGACAAATAACTTCTCCCTATCTCTTAATTGTTCCTAAATAGAGCAATTCTTCTAGCTTGGCTTGCGGGGAGGTAAATGATTTCAGATACTAAATAGCAGTGACCTGAAAACTGGCCCTCTGTCCAAAGAGCAGAGGAAGATTGTTAAAGAAAGAAACCATAGACCCGCTCAGAGAGTGCAACCCAAAATATCTTTGTGAAGGATGTTTTGTCCTGGATGTAGAAGTGTCGTTTTGAACTTTGCAGTTCTGAATTGGAAAGCAAAGGAAAGGATTTGGCAGCTGCACTTGAAGACTTGCAGGCTGAGCAGCTGAAGGAATGTGAGCTGCGAGCTTGGTTTGAGGAGCAGCAGCGTCGGCAGAGGAAGGCAGAGGAGGAGAAGACAAAGGCCGTGGAGGTAACGCCCAGTTCCCTCGGGGCATGACGCCAACTAGCAGGTTCTTTACGCAGCCTTCTTCATCTCCTCTGGGGTTTTTTTGTTTAATAACTCTTCTGAGTATGCATAGTGGGTTTTTTCCCAGAGTTAAAGCTTTCAGTTACCTTCATTAATGACAAGTACAGAAAGAAGAGTTGTCTGCTTTCCCCCCCCCCATCTTGGTGTTCTCCTCTTCCTCTCTCCCTGTTTTTGCCCTCTGTGTAGTGCCCCTTGCTGAGCAGGGGCAGCAATTCTACAGCTGGGTGATTGCACCCTTAGCTCCAGAGCAGACTTGCCATAAGGGAATCATCACTGAGATTATAAAGCAAAGCACCCACTGATACAGAGGCTTGGCAGGGAGCAGCTGGAGCCTTTCCAATGTAACATGTGTTTTTGGAGGTTAACCAAAGCCTCGTTCCCTTCTAAATTGAACAGAAAGGCAAGTGAACAGCTTTTGCTCTGAGACTGTGATACCAATGACTCAGTGCTTGTAAAAAGCCTACAGTGACTGGAAAAGGAAGAAGATTTGACATAACCCATTTTTTAAACTTAAACTCCCAAACTAATCTCTGTATCAAAGAACTTCAGGCAATTCTAATTAAATGCCCTAAGCAAGGAAACCCAATTCTGACTATTTCTTTGTAGCCTGGCTTCTCCCATCACCTTCCTGATGGTTGTTTCCATTTGTGGGTGGGATTTGTTGGAGTTTTTGTTACTGCTGCCTGGTAGGACAGGCTGCTAACATCCTCCATCTTTTCAGAACCCTGCTGGGAGACCAGGGTAGCCAAGGCCAGGAGAAAAGTGCATTGCCCCGGGGGTAGCTGTGCAGCAGATTAGTCTGGCTTTCACAAATCATCCCTTGAAGCCCCATTGTGGAATGGGGCTATTGAAATCCTTCCCTAGGAGGGTGGGCAGGCCCTGGCACAGGTTGGGCAGAGAAGCTGTGGCTGCCCCATCCCTGGAAGTGTCCAAGGCCAGGCCGGACAGGGCTTGGAGCAACCTGGGCTCCCTGCCCATGGCAGGGGTTGGAATGAGATGGTGGTAAAGGTTCCTTCCAGCCCAAACCATTCTGTGATTTATTTTGATCAGTCTCTCCTGTATGCTTTAAAGAGGTGGGCTGCAAAATCCTGAGGTTTTAGATCTATTCTTAGTGCCCAGATTTTTGTTTGTAAAACAACGTGGGTTGTTGCTGCTTCAGATGGCACTTATTGACAGGACCGAGTGATGTAAAGAATAGGGATTTCCTAACGAGGGTCTTCCTAATGTACCAGCAGCAAATACAGTCACAGGACAATCTTTGGGCTTGTTCCTTTGGGTGCCAGGTTGCTAACAGGCAGTTTTCTGTCACTTCAGTCCAACTTGCCAGGCACTGACCCACGCTAGTTCTGTTCCTGGGTAAAGCAGGGTGCAGTGGCGGGCTGGCAGCGGGCCCCGGCACCCCATGGTGTGTTCTCCGTGCGCAGGAGCTGCAGGCCGCGCTGGAGGAGCAGGCGGTGCGGAGCCGCCAGCTGGCCGTGTCCCTGGAGCACCAGCACGGCGTCAGCGCCAACCTGCGCAAGGAGCTGCGCATCGAGCAGGCCCGCTGCGAGGCCCTGCTGGCCCACGAGCAGGCCCGCCTGAGGGGGCTGCAGCAGCAGCTGGAGGCCGAGAAGGGCCGCTCCTTGGAGCTCCTGGGCTCCCTCAGCCACGAGCGCCTGCTGACAGAGCAGCTGAGCACGAGGGTGAAGGAAGGTGGGAGCTGCCAGCACAGGGAGTCGCTGCTGGAACAGGCCTTTGTCCGAGAGCTGCGGGCCCAGCTGCAGGAGGAGAGGGCCCGGAGCGTGGAGCTGGCTGCTCTGGTGGAGAAGATGCACCAGAAGGCCGTTCAGTCCAAAAGGCAGCTGGAGGCCGAGGTGCAGATGTGCTGCGAGGAGACCCAGAGGGAGAGGGAGCTCAGTGACAAACTGCGAGCCACGCTGGAGTCTCTTCAGGCCCAAAAGCAAGAGGTGATCCAGTCCTTGGAGGCCCAGAAGGAGAGAGAGGCCAAGCTGAAAGCTGACTGGGAACAACTGCAGTCGCTCTTCAAGATGCTAAAAGAGCAAGATAAGAACAAGGAAGAGGAGAGGGAGAGGGAGTGCAGACAGCAGCAACAGGCAGAGCTAGAGAAGCAGAAGGACTGGCAGAAAGATCAGGAGAGAATGGTGAGAATGTCTCTGTGAGTCCTGCCTTACACTGAAACAGCCACTCACTGGGGTTTAACCCTGTGGATGGTGTGCTTTAATTGAAATGTTCCCTTCTGCTAAACAAAGCCTTCTGAAGAACACACTAGACAGGCTCTTTTCCTGCATGTAGCTGTTTCCAGGGGGCTGTGTCTGGGTTTATTGTTAACAGAAGCTGATCTTTACATTTTGCCTATGCTGGGAATTGCTGGTTATTCACAGGTGGAGAAGAATCGGGGCTAGATGCAGGATGGAACCAAACTGGGTTTCATGTCATTGCCCTTATTTTGATCTGGGCTCCTAATCATGGCTTGTGACACTATTGGTTTCACCCTTCTTGTTTCTCAGCTCTTCCACTTGGAGGAGAGGAGGGAGGTTTGCAGGCTTTGTGGATACTTGTTGGTCACCACATGTGAAATGAGTGAGATAATGCCCACTTCCAGTGTCATGAAATGGCCTTGTGGTGGCCCCAGACCGAGGCAGTGCTCTAAGCCTTTCCCCAAAAGTGATCTGTGAGTTAAGGAACACCCAGATGGACGTGCTAGTTAAGTGTGATGACACTTAAGTGTGAATGGAGATATATATATGTATGTATATGTGTGTGCATAAGATGTAATTAACTAGTACTTGCTCTGTTCAAATAGCAAAGCTTGGAACGGCGGCACCAGAGGGATGAACAAAGAATTAAAGAACTGCAGGAAATTCTGGCAGTGTTGGAAGAAAGAGAAAGAAATGCTCCAACTCCACACCATCAGCAGGAGCTGTCGGGTACCTCGAACAAAGATGGGAGTGCCAGGCAGGCTGGGACAAAAGAAACTGAGAAGCCCCATTTGCAGCAGCAGCAGCAGCTGGAGAAGATAAGGCAGCAGTTGCTCTTTGTAGCTGTGCACCTGAACGAGTTCATATATAAAACTCTAGATAAGTGAGTTGTTCTTCATAAAATTGTGGTTTCCTTTCCATCCTGCTTCTTAACTTGTGTGGGTCATGGCTGAGAGCCCTGTGCTCTTTTAATTCTTAAAAATTCGTGTAACTTGCTAATTTCTCTGTGTATTCACAGCAGTGTGTGTGATGAATAGTGCCTAAGTAAAGCCTCAGAACCTGAAGGTCATCCAGAAGGGAGCAGGACTCAAATGTGCTTTAACATTATTACAAGTCAGCCTGACACTGAAAGGGTATTTCTGTTTGACAGAACGGTTCACGACTGGTCTGCATCAAATGATGAAGCTGTAGCCTCTTTACTGAAGACATTAAAGGAACTAAAATCAGATTTATTGTCTCCTCCTTCATCTCAGGTGAGGAAAATAGCATGTACTTGTTGATTAGCACTGAATTGTTCTGTAGTCTCTGGATTGCAGCACACAAATTGATGGATTGGTTTTCTTCCCTCCCCTTCCTTTCTGGATAAAAATTCTGAGGAAAATTCCTTTTTGCCTTGGTGATGGTACTCACACTCCCATTCTGTTAACACGTTTAAGTATCTGACTCTTGCTGTTTTGATGTATGGAAGAGCTGCTGCTGACAGCATTTTTTTCCCTATGTCAAGGATCCCAAGCCCTGGGATGTGTTGCTGCAGCTCCTGTTTGCATCCAGAGACAGTTGTTTTTCACCCAAATGTCAAAAAAAGCCCAAGAGTAGTTTGTCATCTCAGGAGGGCTGTTCTGACTGAGATTTCTAGTATTGCAAATATTTGACACAAGCCCAGGGATTATCAAAGACCACCTTTGCAGCCACATGGCCACAGACCTCTCTGCCCTCTTTTCAGGCTTTGATTTATTTATTTTTCCTCAGAATCACCTTTTCCTTCAGTCTCCTCCCTGAATTTCTCCTTCCTTTAAGGTACTGAACCACATGCTCTGGAGACCAAAGGAATTCCCTGCTTTTACCTCCTTGAGTTGTGATAAACTGAGAATAATGGGCAGGGGACCTAGCAGAGTGGCAACACAAAAAACCTGTCCCAAAATGGATATGGAGGCCTCTGGTCAATCAGATGCCAAACAGGGCAGTAGAAATCCAGTGCTTGGATGGATCCTGTAGTGCTCCTTCAGATATTAGAGCCTTCAAGGTTATACTGAAATGAGCTGCTGGGAGAAGCTGGGCTCAGCTGGGCCTAGTGGCTTCTCTGATGTATAGGTTTGATTTCAAGGGATAAAACATTAAGTACCTTAAAAAATGACTTTTATTTCTTTTCTGATCTGCTGCACTGATGTAACTGTTGACCAGCACATTTGGAGTTGATACGAAGAGGGTTATGAAGGCAGAACCTGCAGAAAGAGCTGGAGCTGTGGGCTCATTCTTACAAGAGATGACTTACCACAAAACTCAGTTTCACAGGAGGGGCCTTACAGACCATCCCATCCCACCCCCTGCCATGGCAGGGGCACCTTCCATCAGCCCAGGGGGCTCCAGCCTGGCCTGGGACACTCCCAGGGATCCAGGGGCAGCCACAGCTTCTCTGGGCAACAGTTTCTGAGAATTAAATGTGATTTTCTTAGAATTTACTTCTAAAGGTTGTGAGGATGCTTCACAGCTTGGTTTTGTTGTATGTACAGCATGTTTTTGCATGTACACATACGTCTTTCTTCACAATTTCTGTGCTGCCTGTGGATGTAGAAGAAAGTCAGATTTGTTTCCATTTCAAAAGGTTCTGGAGGCTGTTATTAAAGGGAATGGGATTCCTGTAAGGCTGATCAGACAAGAGACAGCTTGATGAACAAAAATTCCTCATTTCTTTAAGAGGGCTTCTCCTGCATTTCTGTTTTCCCCCTGTGCTGTTTAACACCTGAACCCATTGCTGGGTTTCAGCCTTGTTATTTGTATGTTTTAATTTGAGATGTTTGACTGTGGAAGTGTAATGTGCACATCCTATCCTGGCTCACTTGCTCTTGATTTCTGTTCCAGGTCAGACCTACAGGTGATGCTGGGTCCGTTCAGGAGCTGGAGAGGGAGGCTTGGCAGCGAGAGAGGCACGTGCTGCAGAGCGCCCTGAGACAGGCTGAGTCCCAGCTGGCCAGAGCAAATGCTGAGACTGAAAACAAACCAGTGGGGGAAACTTCCAATCCTAAGGTAAGAGGGTGGGCTTGGCCAGCAAAAGGGGGTCTGGAGCGTGGAGAGCCAGCAGTGCCAAAGCCAGGAGTTGTCATTTCAACCTGGCTTGGTGGGGATAAAAGGATCTGTCAGATCATGGCATTTATCTTTCACTCATTGCTGTAGTGTTCAGTTGCTATTCTAAAAGGTGATTTTATAGATGAAGAGGTTTATATATTATTTTAAATGAGAGATTTTTCCCCATATCGACTTCATCAGAGAAGTTCCTTTAGGACTTTCTTGGTGTTAGACAGGAGCTTGCACCAAAAGTAACCTGGATTTTTGGAATTTCTTGCTACTCTTAAGTGAGAGGGAGACTTGGATTTCTTGTCTAAGCATGAGAATAGAAAACACCCACTATTTTTAATGCCTGCCCCACTAACCTGAAATACTTTTTATTCTTCTGACCCCTTTGATTGTAATTGAGTCTGACAGGCATCTCTCTCCACATGATTCTGGCTCACATTGTTCTGAAACAGATTTTATTTTCTTTGTTAAAGAGTGAAGCTGTTGTAGAGTTTTAAGTACCTGAGTTTTGCTTGCCAGCATTCAGGAGATGGAAGGCAGCCTGCTGCTCCAAACTCGGGTGTTTTTTAGCTGTGCCCAGAACTGTTTCAGCTCGTTTTTGCGACAGCAGCCGTGACAAAATGGGAATTTCGTTCTTTCTGCAGTTGCAGAGGTTATACAGGAAGTACATTCGAGCAGAGAGCTTTAGAAAGGCCCTGGTTTATCAGAAGAAATACCTGCTGCTGCTTCTGGGTGGGTTTCAGGACTGTGAGCAGGCAACCCTGTCTCTCATCGCCCGCATGGGGATCTACCCCTCTCCTGCAGACCTGCAGCTCGGCGGGTCCCGCTCCCGGCCCGTCACCCGCTTCAGGTGTGCAGTCAGAGCCATCATTGCCATCTCCAGGTAAGGCCAGAGCACCCCTGCCTCCCACACGTGGGGCTTCCTTGGAAACTTGGCTTATCCTACATTAGTGTTAAGCAAAAGTGTTCTCCAGAGCTGGGTCCAGCGTGGCTTGTTAGCTGAGTTTGAGCCATACTGAACTAAGAATGCCTTTAAGCCGAAAGAGGGTCGGTTGAGATGGGATACTGGGGAGAAATTCTTCCCTGTGAGGGTGGGCAGGCCCTGGCATAGGTTGGCAGAGGAGCTGTGGCTGCCCCTGGATCCCTGGAAGTGTCCAAGGTTGGATGGGGCTTGGAGCACCCTGGGCTAGCAGAAGGTGTCCCTGTCCGTGGCAGGGGGTGGGATGGGATGAGCTTTAAAGTCTCTTCCAGCCCAAATCATTCCATAATTCTATGAAAAAGCTGCTTCTGTCCTTAGAGATACCCAGCTGCACTGTGTTTTGGAACCAGTGCAGAGCCATTCCAAACTAAGTCCTTCCATGGCTGACCACCTTGGTGTCCCTGGACAGTTTGTCTGGTATCAGAATGTGAGCTAGCAGGAATGGCTCTCTCTGGAATTCAGTAGCCTCTGTTTCCTTGGGCACAGGAATTACACGTAGGATTCTGTCGTGCTCTGTCCCTCTCAAATGGGTTTTGTTAGCTGTGTGGGGGACAATATGCCATCTCCTAAAGGCTTTTAAGTCCATTTAATGGGAAAAAAAGAAAAAGGAGTTTTAAATGTAATAGGTGGTCATTTCTGAGCAATTTCCTTGTCTAATAAAAATGATCCCTAGCAAGTTTCTCCCAGGAGGTGACACTATCTTTGACATGAATGCCATAATGCTGGCAATGTCAGCAGTGGCCTCCAAACTCCTCTCAGGTAGGAAGAGCTGCCCCAGAGCTCTCTGGGGATTAGGAACAGAGTGGAGGAGCACAGCCAAAGCAAACAAACCATTTCAGCAGGTCGAGGGTCTTTGCAAGGTAAAAGCCAGCATTCCAAAGACTGAAGTGGAAGAATTCTCCCATCGTTCCCAGGATTGTTACTTAAGTTGTTTAGTATGTTTTACACCAACAAATAACTATTAAAATAGAATGTGTTTTAGTTTATTTGTAATGCTTGTACAATTTTGTTTTCCTACAAAGGTTGAAGTTTTTGGTGAAAAAGTGGCACAAAGTGGGCAGGAAAAGTGCACAGGGCGAGAGCATCTCTCACAGTACAGGAGGTCACACAGGTATGTGTTTGGACGGGTACATTGTTGTCACTATTGCAATTGCTCTTTAGTGATGTGCTTCATTTAAGAGGGGCCAGTTCTGTTATTTGGCCACTGTCCATCTGGGGAGCAGATAGATAGATGGTCTGAGGCAGTCAGTAAGGACTGAGTTACTTGAGGAACACTTGGCTGTTTCTTTGGGTTACTTTGGGTGTCTGTAAGAATTCCAACAAACATCTCAATGCAGCACCCAGCACTGGGGAACTGCCTCCCTTAATGTAATACTCCATGACTTTGGCCTTTTCAACACTGAACAAAGTTCAGATGCAACAGTGCATTTTGCACTACCTGATACTGTATAATTTTCACTGTTTCTAAGTTGCTGGAAATACCTAAAAATAAGCACCACCTTCCTACATAAACCCACTGTGGTTTGATGCCTAGGAAACTTGAATCCTCAAATGCTGAACTTTCTAAAACCTCCATACAAAATAGCATTGATTCTCTGTTCAATCTGGTTAAAACCAACAAAGCAAAAAAAAACCCAAACCAAATCAAAAAGCAATTTGCTGTACAAAGTGTATTTCCCTGCACTTAACCCCAAACTCAGCTGTATTCTGCTGCATTCTCCAGGGTTTACTGGATGTGTTTCTGACAGCCTGGGCATGTTTTGTCACCCTTTCCTGTTCCCCCAGCCCCCGGTGCCAGAACAGAAGTCCTGAAGGAGCAGCAGCCCCCAGCTGTTCCTGCCAGCTCCCCCCCTACCCGGGACAGGGACAGGGGGCTGTGCCACAGGACCAGCACGGCCACGTTTGGGAGCCTCTCGCCCCGACCCTGCTCTCGCTCACACAACAGGTCAGTGTGCCAGGCCTGCCTGGGCTTCATCCCCCCTGGCACAGCCTGCCAGGGACATGGAACCACTCCCTGAGGGAGGGACTTGAACAAGAAGAGGAATTGGGTTTTCCTAGAGCTGGTAAAGGTTTTTATTTCTTTCAGCAGATGTTCTTGGATTGGGCACATTCCTGATGGTGTTCCCTAATTTAATTGGGAGAGAGTACAGAATTTACAGGCTGCTGTGAGGGGTAATTCTTGTTGCCCATGCAGGAATTGACATGGAAGGTGGCTGGTCTCAGTCCCATCAGCTTGGGATGTATTGTTTGTTTCTTAACCTCCTGGCTGAATGAGAATCTTCAACAAGCAGGCAAGAATTTTCTTCAAAATGAAAAAAAAAATAGCAGCAAGGAAGTGGCTGTGGTGATGCAGGGATATGCAAACACAGGAGATGCTCCAAATGAGTGGTTTCCTTTGACATTGCTGACTGCTTTGGGGGACAGACAGTGCTTGTCGTGACAGCCAGGTAGTGTTCTGGTTTGCATGGAATTTAGAAAAACATCTTGGGGAGTTGGGAGACCTGCAAGCATTTCCCAAAAGACTTCATTCTACCCCACCCTGTTCCTCTGTCAGGACACGTGTCTGGGTCTGACAGCCCTGCCAAGAAAAGTCACCAGTGTGGTATGCAACAGGATATTAATAACAGCAGCCCTGAGTGATGCTCAGGGTGACTGGGGTAGTGGGAGCTCAGGTCTGAGGTGGATCCACGGTAGAATAAACAATGCCTGTTGCTGCTCTTGTGTCCTGGCAAAGCTGTACAGAAGGAAGGGATGGCTGGGAACCACCTCCTGCTCATGGCAGGGTGCAAGGAAAAGGAACAAATCCAAACTACAAACAGCACTGTGTTTACAGAGCATCCCTTATTTCTGCTAAGTTGGAATTTGTTGGTAATGCCCAGAAAGAAGACCCATTTGAAGAGGCCCCTTTTTCAACCTTGGCCTTCAAGACAGTGTTTTCCCTGCTGAGCAGGAGCATGCACACCTGGGTGCAGCTCCTCAGCCCTTCTGTGCAGAGGGTCTTGTCTCACTTGGCCATTGGCACTCACCTCGGACTCCCTCTCTCGGACCCAAGGGATTTTGTGTTGCAGATCAGAGAAGGATTCAGAGATGCTCCAGCTTTTACCAAAGCATTCTCTCTTTTTGACTCCCCTGCATACCAAGCTGCCCAGTCTGTACTGTTGTGTACGTAACCTTTTGGTGGTGGTGTTTACAATTGTTCCAGTTTTCCTTGCCCAGAAGTCCTGCCCATACAAAAGCAACCTGACTGTGTGTATTGGGGAGTATAGCATGAGAAGAAGGATATCATTTGTTTTCCTTTGAGGTTGCGCCCGTCCCCGAGTTCAGCCCCAGAGAAGTCCCTCGTGCCACCGGGTGACCCCGAGCGATCGCTCACAGAGTACATCCAGCGCCTGGAGGTCATCCAGCAGAGGCTGGGGGGCATGCAGCCAGGTGAGGCCACCTCCTCTCCCCTCCCGGGAGTCTGGAGTGCTTTTTGGAGCTTTCTGGGACATGCTGCCCATAAAGAGCAATGTTTTAATGAATAATTATAATTATTGGGGGGACACACAACTAAGTCTGTCTCTGAGAGGAAACCTTTCTGTGAATTGGATCTAGAACTAGTCCAAGTGTGGCATTTCTCAAAATGAGTTCTCAGTGAAATTCTTCAGGGATAATTGAATGTGATTTCTGTGTCCCTGCTCCTGTTTCCAAGTCTAAACAAGCAAGTGTTGCAGTTTAAAGGAAGCTTAACATGGGGTTAATTTGCTTTAAAATCAAAAAGAGCCCTTGTAATAGCTGAGCAGGGCCTTCCCTGCAGCACAGACTGTAATGCTTCCCTCATTTATCACTTCCTGCTGTTCCACAACAGATGTAAAAAACAGATCTGGAGGCTGGTAAATGCAGCCCTCTAGTTCTGAGCTCCATCAAAGAGCACACAGGACTGTAGCACCCTTAGCTTTGCTATTTGAAGCACTCCCACCTCGTTTGTAGACTGCAGCCAGGAGCTGGAAAGATGACCAGGGAGATACTTGGCTGTGGCACTGGGGGGATGTGGGCAGTGTTTGGATTCCTTCCCACACTGCACACACACACCTTACATTTTCCTTTGCCTCAGCACAACCATCATCCCCTGCTGTCTCCCAGGTAGACTTGCCTCTGGTAATTGTCCTTCAGCCTTTGCCCCAATATATCACTAAAATCAGCAGCTGCAGTGACACATCCATATAGAATGGTTTGGGTTGGAAGGGACCTTAAAGCTCATCTTGTTCCAACCCCCACCATGGGCAGGGACACCTCCCACCAGCCCAGGCTGCTCCAAGCCCTGTCCAGCCTGGCCTGGGACACTTCCAGGGATGGGGAGTCCACAACCTATTCATGGGAACGATTTGGGAACTCTGACATTATTCTCAGAGGGTTTTACCTAGAAACTTTATTACCATGACTTTGTAGTGGTTGGGTTTTTTTTCCCCACAAATACTGTAGCTGTATGGCAGATACAGATAGAGAAATCACTTTTTGACTTGAATCCTGACAGCCTTTATGCAAGTAAGGTATTTTGCTTCCTTCTAAGTGTGGAGTAAGTATTCCACAATGGGACACCAGGAACAGCAATTCTGTGGAAAGTGCATATAATTTCTGTCATTTCCACGTTCCCAGGACAGTGATATCAGGCATTGCAGAGTGACACTGCAGCCTTTAGAACAGAGCTGTGAGACAAATAATTTCCCAGTTTCTGCTGAACTTCAGGACATCCCCTCAGTGCAAGATCTTGCCCAGCACGGGACTCACCAGAGGAGTGGCAGAGGGTCAAGCTGGCTCTGGCTAAGGCAGGCCTGTGCTGGAGCACTGGGCCCAGTGGAAGGAGGTTTGCTTTGGCAGACGTGCAGGCTCTCCAGGCCTCTCTTGGGTTGCTCCTCAGTGGCTCATGGAAATGGGGGTTGCTTTCAGCGTAGCTCATACAAAGTGTGTTGAGGAAATTACATGCTGCTAACTGCACCCTGTTGCTTCATAACACGAGCAGTTTCCTAATATTCATTTGGGTTTTTCTAAATTTAGGACAAGTGCCAGGCTCACCTCGTCAGAGAAGTATGAAAAAGTGATGGGAACGCTGACGAAATCTGTGCTGCGAGTTCCTCCTTCCTTCTGAGCTGCTCCTTACTGAACAGAGCCACTTGCAACCAATCTCCTGTGCAACTGAATAAAGGGCAGTGCTTTTACAGCAGATTTTTATATGACTCTTTTTATTATATTTTAGTACTTTAAGAGGGACTTACTTTTCTCCAAGAACGATGTTTTACATTCTGTGTGAAATTACTCTAAGTTAAAAGCTGAAGTGTGACTGCATCACTGTATTGAAAGCTGCAAAAAGTCTCTGTGGGGTTTATTTTTCTAGAGTGTATAGAGGGATTCCTTGTAAAAAAAAAAGGTTATTAAAATGGCATTTTATTAGTGAATTCTTACTTCGTACGGTTATTTGTTTTCCCCTTACCTATTTACTTCTTTCGCTGTTCCTAAAATTGTTCAGGTTTTAATATTTCTGTAGGATCATTCTGACTAGAGGAACAGTTCAAATACTGTCACAAATATCTTCTGTGAATTTGGGGTTTGCTCTTCTGGTTTTACAGTAAGTAAGTTCCTCTTCTCTCAGTCTGTCCTATTTAGTCTGGACACTTTTAGCTTAATTTTCCTGGTTCAAAAGGCTCATAACTTCTGTTTAACTCTGTGCATTTTTGGCAAAACCTCTGAACTCTGTCTACCTCTAATGTAAGTTGCAAATCCTAGCTTTGTCCAGTATCTTGTGCTGTAGGTACCTTTGGGGGGCAGCTCCCAATCTGTATGAAGTTGCTGGTCAGAGAGGAGGAAAGAGGAATTCTGGTGGTACACCCATTTCCAGTCACAATGTCTCGGTGCAAAAATGAGAGAGATCCCAAACAGCATGCTGAATAAGACTTCTTTCTCTGATATTATAATACCAAAAGTATTTTAAACCCCTGGAAACATAAAATCGCTACCTTTGAAGCAGATGTGGTGTTTAACTTTGAAGCATCAGAAAAATCTCTTCTGGAGGCAGCTTATTCTGCTTGCAGTCTGGTAGAAGATTTTTCTCTAAAGAGTATCAGGTTGTCTATTGGCGTTCATCCAACATTGTTTTATTACTTATTTAACTGCTTTTATTCCTTATTTAGCTGCTTTTATCCAATACTGGTCTTGGTAAGCCCTCATTTACCTGTCAGGTAAGTCACCATTCAGTTCTCTGGGCAGGGGCACTCTGCTGGGTTAGGAACTGGCTGGTGGCTGGTGCTGTATCCAGCTGTGACATCTGTCACTGGGGTCAGCGCTGGGCCCAGTCCTGTGTGGTGTCTTTAGTGATGGTTTAGATGCGGGGATTGAGTCCCTCATCAGCAGATTGGCAGGTGACACCAAGCTGGGGGCAGTGGGATGTGCTGGGGGGCAGGAGGGCTCTGCACAGGGAGCTGCACAGGCTGCAGCGAGGGGCTGGCTCCAGTGGGACGAGGTTCTACAAGGCCAAGGGCCTTGCAGGAAGGGACTGGGGGTTTGGACAGACAGGAGGCTGAACAGGAGCCAGGAGTGCCCAGGAAGGCCAGTGCCATCGTGGCCTGGCTCAGGAACAGTGCGGGCAGCAGCACCAGGAATGATGAGGTTCCTGCCCTGGACTCAGCCCTGGGGAGGCTGCACCTCGAGTGCCGTGCCCAGTTCTGGCCCCTCAGACCAGCAAGACACTGAGGGGCTGGGACAGGTCCAGAGAAGGGCAGTGGGGCTGGAGAAGGGGCTGGAGCAGCAGTGCCATGAGGAGAGGCTGGGGGTGCTCAGGGGGCACCTCATCACCCCCTAAAATACCTCAAAAGAGGTTGTACCAGGTGGGGTTGGTCTCTTCTCCCAGGGAACCATAAATAGGACAAGGGGACAGGGGCTTAACCTGTGTCAGGGGGGATTGGGGTTGGATATTAGGAAGAAATTCTATCCAGAGAGAGCCATCACCCACTGGAACGGCCTGCCCAGAGAGGCGGTGGATTCTCCCTGCCTGGAGTGTTTTACGAAGAGGCTGGCTGTGGCAGCAGTGCTCTGCTGGGTGCTGGGTGAGGGCTCGCAGCCCGCGATGCCCGGGTCTGAGCCACCCCGGGCACACAGAGCCCGCGGTGGGCCGGGCGGGCCGGGCTGCGCGGGGCGGGCCCCGCCGGCTGCTCCTCCTCCTCCCCCGGTCCCTCCTCCTCCCCCCCCGGTCCCTCCTCCTCCTCCTCCCCCGGTCCCTCCTCCTCCTCCTCCCCCGGTCCCTCCTCCTCCTCCTCCCCCGGTCCCTCCTCCTCCTCCGCCCCGTCCCCGCCCTGTCCCCGCTCCGCG
>JAWWMP010000002.1:1217398-1253578 GCA_035047865.1 Dendrocincla tyrannina
GTTGAGAAGTTCTGATTTCTGCTTCTCCTGGTGGATTTTTTAATTTAACTCCACACTGCGGAGGCAATTTCTGCGATGGCCTCTGTCAGTTTATTCTATTTCAACAACGCCAGCAACAGGACTGTGTTTGAGCGCTGCAAATGTGGCCTGTGAAGCTTTAATTCCCCTCATCTTAGCGTTCAGGGGCTGGTGAGCATTCCAGTATCTGCTGATCTTTATGCCTGTGACAAAAATACTGACTTCGCTGTCATGAAAGCACCGTGGGTAGCACCAACTGAAAGAGGCACTTGCATTTTTATGGATAAAATTCAGGTTGCAAGCAGAAGAGGGCCAAGAGCAGCCATGATCTGCAATTCCCAAGGCAAAGGCACCAGCAGCCTCCTCCTGTCACCTCAGGGTGAGTCAAACAGAGCTGAAAACAGCGCTGGAACCCGATCCTTTCTTCCTCTGAGGGCTGGCTCAGGGCAGCACAGGCGGGCCCTGAGCAGTCAGGGCTGTGTGTGGGTGCTGGTTGCTCTGCTCCAGAACTGAGCTGGAAAAAGCCCTTGGGAGCCGAGGCAGGAGCAGGCGGGAAGGGGCCGGGGACAGGGAACGGGGGACAGGGGGTATGGAACAGGGAATAGGGGACAGGGGATGGGGAAGCGGGGACAGGGAAGAGCCGGGAGCCGGGAGAGGGCGGCCCGGGCCCTGCGCTGGGAGCGGCGCAGGAGGAGGAGGCGGCTGAGGCGGGTCCCCTCAGGAGGGAGCGCTTCCACATGGACCCTCACGGCGCAGCTGGACGCTCTGGGGAGGCAGGTTCTATGTGTTCATTTATTGTTATTGTTTTTATAATAGTCGTTCGTAACTGTGGCCGAAAAAACCGTAGTCCTCAGGGTTTGGGCCTGTCGGTACCACGCGGCCTGCCTGTGCTCCCGTGGGTGTGTGGGGACGGTGCCGCCTCCATTCCCGAGCAGCCACGGAATCGAGGGGTGGGCTGGGCTGGAGCCGGCAGACCATCCCACCCCAGCCCCTGCCATGGGCAGGGACACCTCCCACAGCCCAGGGGGCTCCAGCCTGGCCTTGGACACTGCCAGGGATCCAGGGGCAGCCACAGCCTCTCTGGTCAGCCTATCCCAGGGCCTGCCCACCCTCGCAGCCAGCAATTCCTTCCCAATATCCCACCCAGCCCTGCCCTCTGGCAGTGGGAACCCATTCCCTGTGTCCTGTCCCTCCATGCCTTGTCCCCACTCCCTCTCCAGCTCTCCTGGAGCCCCTTTAGGCCCTGCAAGGGGCTCTCAGGTGTCCCTGGATCCTTCCCTTCTCCAGGTGAACATTCCCAGCTCTCCCAGCCTGTCCCAGAGCAGAGGGGCTCCAGCCCCGAGCATTAATGAGCCCTTGGTCAGAGGTGGCAAGATGGAGTGCCAGGCAAGGGGTCACTGGGACCATTGATGAGTTTTCAGCCCTGAAGGTACCGTTCCTTCCCTTGCACCTCCAGCCTGGTGTGTGGTGGGAATAGCCCTTCTGTGAATGCACTGGGAGTTACACTTGTGATCTTAGGGAAGGGCTGGGGAAAATGTTTTTGCATATTGGTTCCCTGTCCTGCAGAGGTGAGCGAGGCAGCATTTTCTGGCAGCAGATACTGAATTTTCCTCAGCTACATTGTCAAGCTGCACATTGGAACGGAAGAGCTGCAAACCTGTTTCTGCCAACCCTGATCCTGGGGGTGGGAGCATTCACTCCTCTCCTCAGGAGTTGCAGTGTTTCAGTCAGCATGTTTGGGTGAGCAAAACTGGGGTTATTTCACCTAAACCCACCATGGGACTCAGGTCATGGTTTCAGGAACGATTCATGGCTGTGTCGCCCTTGCCTCCAGCGTGGAACCTCTGGTGCAGAGGCAGGGGAAGGTGTAGGATGGGCACCTTTGTTGCCCAGGTGTAACCTGTAGCTGCACGCCTGCCTGGCGTGCCCTGGTGCTTGTGCAAGAGCAGTTCCTGCAGGCCGTGCTGTGCCCCGTGTGCAGCTGGCACCGTGTGCCCTCACGCTGGGCACAGTGGCTCTGCCTGTGTGCCCGCTGACTTGGGCAGGACAGAAGGGGTCAATTCCTGACTCTGTGCTTGCTCAGCTGATGGGGTGTTACTTTAACAGATGGGCCTGCAGTGTGTTAAACCTGTGACACACCTGGAGTGGTTGCACACTGTCCTAGTGCAGTGGGTCTGATATGGAGAGTGTGTTGTGTAGCTACTGGGTTAGTGAAGTGGTTGGATCAAGTGGTAATGTGAGCTCAGATTTCTTGACCACTCTGCAGATTTGGTTTATGAGTTTAGATGAGACTCCTCTTCTGCCTTTCCCCAAGGACTTAGAAGCACTTGAAAGTAGTTCTGCAACACCTGGTAATACGTTATGTGCTCGTGTCCTGCCATCACTTGGTGTTTGTATGTGCAGCTTTTAACAGGCCCCTCCACCATTAATGCTCAGAACTTGCTCATTTGGAGAGGAAGGAATAGCCATCTAAGGTTTCTTATGCTGAGTATGCTGCAAGCTGGAGAAGGTCAGTACTTAGGAGGATGTTCCTGTCACTGGAGAGGAAGTGTGAAGGGAGGAAAAGAGAAGAAGAAATGTGAGAGTAAGTTCCTTTCGAATTTGTCTGTGTACTTTGTTAATTGAACTGTGCTGAGGCAGGAGTAATGTCAGTTCACTTTGATTACATTATTTTCAGCTATAAATAAATAAATCAGGAAGGTGATTAATCTTTTCCTTTGATTTTGCCCCGGGTTATTGTAGCAAATTTGGGAAAAGCATTTCTGTTTAGATGTGGAGAAGAATGGAGACACGAGCACACTGGTACTTTCTAAAGACAACTCCAAATCCTAAATAAAGCATTTGGCTGAGAAGACTTTTGGATGGGGATGGAATGCCAGCTCGTGCTGCAATTCCAGTTGCAGGCACTGTTATGGATCCCTTGCCTTTTCCAAGATCCTAATCCCTTGCTTGGCATTGTTTGTATTCTTCATGTAGTAGAAAATTAACAGTTGGGGGGTCAAAAACTTACCCTAGAATGATGCTGCTGTGATGCTTTGTTATGGCAACACTGGGATTTCTTTCTTCTTCTAAAAAATGTAGTGGATCTTGCTAAGCACACTTAGAGATCTGCCACAACCTCTGTGGGAGATGAGGGTGATTTTGAGACAGTGCCTGGCACCTAAGCTGAGTTGCAGCTGGTGGATCTGTGGGCTGAGCTTGCTTCCCTTAAGCCCCTAAGGTGCTGCAGCTTTCTGATGTCATGGAGTCCTGGCAGGACCTGTGGCAAAGCCTGACAGGGATGCTGTGAAGCTCCAGTGCTTCACCTTTTTTGTTAGTCACTACAGAACACTGGTGGGATGGTGGTGGTGTTTTTTCTTCTGTGTTTTCAAAGAGAGCTAAGATTATAATCAATTCTTAAAAAAACCCCACAATTCCAGCTGGCAGTGCAGATTTGGTAGGAAAAGTATCAATGTACTCTTCCTGTTCTACGTGAAAAGCTTCAATGTGTTTTTCACTGTTCTATAATAATACATCATATATATTTGTGTGTACTTTTGTGTTTCTAAGTGTCCTTGTATGCTGCCTCTTATTAAGGTGTGATAATTTTGAAGAGCAGGTCTCATTGAGACACAAATGTGAACTCGTATAATTTGTTCTTTCATGGAAACCACGTTTCAGTTGAAAGCCATGCCTTGAAACAACTTCTGACTGTTCTGTTGTGCAAAAGGCTCCTTATTTTAATTCTTTTCCTTTTCAGAGCCTTCCCAGTTTTTCTGCTGCAGTGTTTTCCATGGCACATAGCTATAATTTGCTGGTTATGCAATGAGATGCATGTTTTGGGTAACAGAGAAAACCTTGAGAGATCACAAAGCCCTTTCTGGGCCAGAGTAACTCCTGACATTGGAAGACCTCCTTCCGAAGAGAGTAGGGCAGCATTGGAGCAGCTTCACTTTTACTCCCCTAAGCCATGTGGGGGTGTGGAATTGGGTAATTTTTTTGCTTCTTCCAGGTCATTTGTGCCAACAGATGCTTTACTTGTTCCTTGCTCATCTAAGGACAAGATACATAGGAGCAGAAGTAGTCAAAGATAAATCTGTATTGTGTGTCCATGTAGCACCAAGGACCTGGTGCCAGCTTGTGCTGGCTGTTCTTCTGGCACTGGTGGTGGTGGCAGTGCCCTGAGCCAGCAGTTCAGGGGCTTACAAGAACGTATGACTGCATTTGTTTCTTTGCCTGGAAATGTTTGGTGCTTGTTGCTGTGTGGGTCTGCTGAGGCTGGGCAGTTTGGTTTGTGTGCAGTAAAAGCTGAGGAAAGGAAAATGTGGGTGTACAGATTTGAAGTGGTGTTTGACCAGCGTGTGAACGGTGCAACACTTGGTCTGAATTTCTGTTCAGCTGTGAACGTTCAATATGAGGGTTTGGGTGTTCTTCTCTTTGCGATGAATTTACAGGTAGGTCTCATTTGGGACTTGGTGATCATGCAGGTCTTTTCAAGCCTTAATGATTCTGTGAACTGAGCTGCAGCTCTAAACAGAGATTACCTGCTCTAAGGAGGCTGAAGAGGTTTTTTTGCTATTTCAGATCTGTCTCGTTACTCCACCAGATGGGGAATGCTGCTCCATCAGACAGGCTGCAGGATTAGTCCCGAGATAGAAGTGTATTGTCCTGTAGCTTACCATCTTAATTCCAGCCTTACTGCTTGCTTTGTTTGGAGTGTTTCTTTCCCCGCTCCCACCACGTTGTCCCTCGGTTTCTTTGAGCCTGGTTGGATTGCAGAGGAGTGGGCAGTGTGCAGGTTGCTCTGGTTCCCCAGCACCTGTGTCCATCTGCTGCACTGGAAGCTGACTCGCACGTGATTTGAGCCCAGGTTTTTATTTCCCGTTTCAGAAATGGAGAATTCGTGTGTGTGACAAGGAAGCTTTCTCTGGGTTTTTTTGTGTTTTGGGTCTGGGTTTTTCCCCTTTATGGGGGTTGGGGCTTTTTGGCATGTTTTGAGGTAGTGCAGGTAATTCCTGAGCAGAAGAGGGTATCAGTTATGAAGTGTTTCCTGAAAGCAATTAAAGGTATTTAATGGCTGACATTTTTGGCTACTGCAAATATTCCAGCAATGCTTCAGCAAATACTTTTTTTAATAAGTCGAGTGGGGTTTTTTAAATGAATTGATAAAATATCCTTTTTTTTTCCTTTTTTGGTCAGAACACCCTTCTTATAAAACCTAAAAGTAGTGGTCGGAGCTGAAAAGCTGAAGTGCTTTTCTTACGCTGGCAGGATTGATGTGGTACTAAATTTCTGTGTGTGAAATCACTGAGGGAGAGACTCACACCCTTTCACATAGCATTATTCTGGTGATAAAGCATGGTGTTTGGGAGTTTTTTCTGGTCTTAAGGTTTTCTGTTATGGAAGTCTTCTGCTGTCATTTCAATACTTGGGAATAAATGTGCTCCAACAGTGTCAGTGGGAAGAAGAACTGTTTGGGGGGACAGATGGCAGTCTGTGAAACTTGACCTGCAGCATCTTCCCCGCTTCATTTCTGGGCTCTGCAACAGAAACTGTGCCTTGCCAAATGCCCCTGGGGCAGAGGGAGCCCACAGAGCTTGTTCTCACCCAGTACCACCCAGCACAGCTCTGGGCACCTGGCTGGTGTCCTTCAGCCTGCCTCCTGTCCTTGGGCCCCTTTGTCACTGCCACGCTCCTGCTGTGTTCTGAGGGAAGCAGGGCCTTGGGTTATTTATTAATTCATTTATTTATTTAAAAACTGAACTCCTTGTGGTGTGGAGTAGTTTCTGTTGCAAGCCATTCGTGGTTACCATCCACAAGGGGTCCTTTTTTTATGCCAGATGAAAAGCATGTTCCTGAAAAAGGACCTGTGGGAACGTGCTGCAGCAGAGGTTTTGTGCAAACCTCCCTCTGTCTGCAGTAGAATTAATGCATCAACCAGAGATTTAAGAGATGATGGCAGTTCCCAGAGGTGGCATGAAGAGTTCAAAGTCCCCTGAACCCTTCAGCATCGGGAGAGTAAAACAAATTGACCTGTTTTCTTGCCACTTCTGATGTGCTGAATGGTCAAACCAGATTTTTTGCTCCTCTCCCCTGTGTTTTGGAAGGTAGTGAGAAGTGGTTTAGGGTCTCTTATTGGGGTGACCTAAAACATTACTAACCATGTAGGAAAGCACTGTTGTAGGGCTGGAATTACATGACTGATCGTGGTTTTCCTCTCTAACACGCTTTCCCCTTCATTCCTGTCCCCACTCCCCCATCATATTCCTTTGTCCATCAGTGTTATTCTGCTGCCCCTCCCTCCCCTTTTTTCTTTCCCTCCTTCTGGAACACGGGAGGAGGATGATCAAGGTGTCTGGTCTTAGCTGAGAGCATCTTGACACTTTCCTAATGAAACAATTTGGTGAGCAGTGAGGATCTGCAGGAGGACATCCAGTCTGTCTTTGTTGTCTGTGACTTCCAGCTTAGGAGTGATGGGGATGCACTTAAAGGCTTAGGGAAAAACAGGATTAATCTGCTGTGCTGCTCCCTTTATCACTGTGAGGGAACAGAAAATGCCCAGCCAGGAGAACTGGGAATGCTGGGTCATCAACTTCCTTTCCAATCAAAGCAGAATTTCACACTCGACCAGTTAGGTGCTTGGGGCTTTTTTTGGTTATCTTTTGGGTTTCTGATGTAGTTAACCAGTGCTGAACTTAATCTCTTCCCTGTGTTTGAGTAGAAATCTTGGTGTTCTTTTGTATGTTGCTTTGTCAAGGAATGTTAAAACTGGTGAGGAGCAAGAGTGTGATGGCAACCTGCACTCTAGGAAAATTAAATGAAATACCTTTTTTCAAGGTGTTCTCCTGCAAAAGTAAGTTTTCCTTAAGACCATAAATGCACGTATTTGTGAAGTAAATAGACCTTTATAAGATTAAACAGCGTCCTGTGTTCTACCTCCCTGTCTCTCCCCCATACCTAAATCAAACTCTGTCTCGAGAACATGAAGTGACTTTTTTCTTTTTCCATTTGCTAGTTAAGATGCTGTTGGGGTGTTTTTTCCTTTGGGTTAGTTTGAGGGGTTTTTTTTGAGGAATAAACTATCCTTCTGCAATGTGAATGAAGAAGAAGGACGGGATGACACAGATGCCAGATGCCCAAGGTGCCTGCTGGATGGCATGTGACATTTCAGACAGCTGAGCTACAGACACATTGCCCAGTTCTGTTATTGGAAGAAAGACCTTTTTTAGGTATGCAAAGAGAGGGGCAAAACATGTCAGTGTCTCAGATTGCATGACAGTCGTTTGATTATTAAGAACCCATGTATTTACCTTGGAATAAGTATCAAAATATTGGACAGTTTCTTGGCACAAGGTTTGTAGCTCTTGAGGGAACATAAACTTGGTGCAGTCGCCTGAGTTTTCTGGAAGTGATGACTGCAGACCCAAATTCGGAGATCTTACAATTGTTTAGGCTGGAAAAGACCTCTGAGATCGTGGAGCCCAACTCTTTTATCCCAGCAGGATGTGCAGTAAAACTGAGTGTGTGGTTTTCCTCTGCAGAGGGTGAAGAGAGCAGTTCTGCAGGGCAGAATTGAGGGGACCTAGGTGAAATGTGTGGCTGTATCATTAGAGCATCCAAAACTTCATTGTATCCTTCTACCACTTTCTCACACATCTAGGGATATTTGTTGCTGTTTCCCTGTGTTGAAGTTTGTGCCTTGTAGCAAGTGTCTGCAATTTACAATTCAGTGAAGGAAGAAGCAGCTCTTAATCTTCTGCGTCAGTAGTTACCTTTTAAAGGGCCAAGATGTTTCTCTTTGATTATCTCTGTGCACATCCCTTAAGAACTCGGAGAGACCTCCAGCAACTGGTGAATGCAGTGGGGCCTCATCCCTTCCCCAGCAGGCACTTCTTGCTTACATGCTGGGAGTGTGTGAGAAAAATCTACCCTGTCTAGGATTTGTTGTGTATGGACACTGAAGAGAAACTTGGAGGTGGTGTTGTGATATTATAAAGATGGATGTAAATCATCTCTTATTCTGGCTTTTTCTTGTAGTTCACTGTGGCTCAAATTCTTGATTTCTTTTCTTTCTTACCTAGTTCTAGCCAGATGGCCTGAGAGCTGGATCGGGTTGAGGGCAGAAGGATGAAGGAGGGTGCCAAAACTTCAGCTTAGCTGCAACATGAATCCATCCCCAAAATACATTTTCACACCGTCTGCCTGTATCTGTACGGCTGTTCCTTCAGTCTGTGCCAGATCCAGCCTGGAGTCAAACATGGGCCTTGCTGGCTGTGGCAGTGCTTTGTCCTTCTAGAACGTGAAATATAAAAGCTCCCATAACTCAGAATTGATGTGGTAGTGTCCCACAGGTCTGGGATTCATCACACGCAAGGGACATACCAGCCAGCTCAGCATTTTATCAGATAAGGTATTTGTTTATAGAGACATGAAAACCTGTTATGGGAGGTGGTTTGGACAGAACTAGAGGTGCTTCAGCTTCCTGTTATTAAGCCAGAATTCTGTCAAAGCCCCACACTGGGAGATTTCCATCTCACATTATAAGGAGTAGGAAATGTGAAGGAAGTGCTGGAATGTGCTGCTGCAAAGAAAGCCTCTCAGACAGGTGATGATGTGAGAGCACAGGGGGAGGAGACAGGGTCAGGAAGAGGAACAGTGTTTGCAGTTCCGTGCTGTCTCACAGAACTACTGAAGTTTCTCATGTCAGATGTGTTTGTACAATTGGGTACAAACTGTACAAGTACAGTTACTTCCTTTTGCAATGAATATTCACTGTGTCAGGGATGGGAGCTCACGAGAGGTTTTTCCTTACATTTTTCTTTCAGAAAAGGCAATTGAAGAAAGCAAATATGTAGGTTGGAGCATTTTTTTTCTGCCTTTTTTACCCAAGTTTTCATTTGCTGAGTAGCAGCCACTAAGAAGCTTAAACTTTATAAACCAGCTAGCTGATGATGTAGGAGTTACCCTGGGGATGGATGCTCATTCTTGCTCTCTGCCTTACTTCTACTGCTCTTGGGTTAGGCGTGTGCATAGTAACATTTGTGCCCTTGAAACTTCTTAGCAGTCCGGCTGGTTAACCCAGAGTCACTCCTAGCAGGAGCCAGAGGGGGTTTTGGGGGTTTGGGGTTTTTTTTTTGCCCCCTTGCTGTAGTGCAAGCGTGTTGAGAGCTGGACGTGTCAGGTGGAGCAATAGGAGTTGAGGCAGTGCACGTTGTTGTCCTTGCCTTGTTAGTGAGGGTTTGAGTTACTTTTCATGAATAATTAAATAAACAGGTCTGTTTAAAAGCATTGCTATAGTAATCAACCAGTGTGATCGTGTGGCAGGTGAAGGAATGTGTTAAGGAAATGGGTATTTTGTAATCTCTTGTGGTGAACTTAGTGGTTGGAAGAAATGACATCCAGGGTTCTGGGCTTTTCCTGGTTCTGAAGCCAGGATTAGCTGTATCAGCAGCAGTGCAAAGTCAGAGCTGTCTTCAGCTTTGGCTTTTAGCAGATGCTGGCACTGTTCTGATGTGGTTTGGTTTTACTTCCCCGGGTCACCCGTTTATAAATGTATCAGTGCCTGAGACTGATCAGTAGCAGATGAGGCTCTTCCTTCCTAACAGAAGGTGCTTTCAGGTGCCCTTCAAGACGTTTGGATTCTGCCAGCTGAAGGAAGCACTGTGGGTGCTGGGGATACGAGTGACAGAGGTGTTTGCAGGAGGCAGGGCTGCTCCAGAGACCATGGAGTGGACACCCACAAGAGGCACTGCTGGCTTAGTTACTGCCCTTGCCTTTTTCAGTGATGGGGTTTTTTACCTCATTGTTACAAACAGCTTGTGGCAGAGCACACGCTAAACTACAGAAACCCCTCCTTAACACTCATTTTCTGTATTTGCTTGTAGCTATGGCTCGAGGTTCTAATGTCACACTACTGTTAAGATTATAAATGGTATTTTAATGATGAAATGGCTGAGTGGAAGTCCTGGTGGGTGTTACTTTTGCCCCAGCAAGTTGTCGGGGCCTTAAACTGTGAGATAAGTCTGTGTTGCAGAGTTGTAGCAGGGTGGTTGTGGTGGTAAAGGTGCTTACAGGCTGCTGTGAGCCCTTGGAGGAGGAGCAGCAGAATGCTCAGTGAAACCAGTAAATGGCAGATAGTAAGAAATAAATGGAATCTTGTCCTGCCCTTTGAAATGGAGCTATATAAATTAGGTTTGACAAACTCAGTGGCTGAGTAGGGACTTAGAAAACTGCTGTACTGCTGATTCTTCTGCCCTGGCAGGACCAGTTCCCTGGCCTGCATCCAGAGGGGGAAAAAGGGGAAATCATTTCAAACATAGAAACGTGTGCATAGCTAATATATCTGACAACTTGTGGTCATTACTTGTTTCCTGTGCCCTGCTGCACCTCACTGCATCTTCCACTGGGCAAGCTCTTGCTTCAGGGTTGCTGTTTACCATTTATTTGGGTTGTTCCCTCTTTGGGTCAGGCCAGTTTTGGCTTCAGTCCCGTGTTGGTGCAGCTGGTGCAGTTTGGGGAGCTCAGAGAACTGACTCATGGCAAGAGGAGGCTTTGCTGTGCTCAGACAAGCAGTGTGTTGGCACTGCCAAATAAAGAGGCTTTCTGAATGGGTGTGAGAGACTTCCCTGGGGTGATGGAGGGGGCTGTGGCACAGATTGATGACTCATGTGGTATTGATGTTATCAAAATTGTGCTCATCACATGGAGTAGGTTCTCAATGCCTTTTCATAAGGGAAAGTGGGAAGTTCCAAACTTGAGGGCTTTGCTGTCCTCCTCACTGGATATCATATTTGGGAGAATTGGCAGCAGTGAAATTGCTGCCTGATGCTGTGCAAAGGCCACTGCCTAGTTTGGGGCTAGGAGGGCAGTCTGACTGTTCAGTGCAAGTTACTGTTGTTTGTGTAATTGGGAGAAGTATCTCCAGCAAAATATGGTTCAGATTAACTTAGAGATATTTCTGTAAGCCCAAACCAGAGGGGGTGACCTGCCCCACCTCACACACCACCACCCCAAAAGAGGGAAAAAATCATACGGACATACTACCTTAAACCAGCTGATTAAATAGGAACTTCTGCAGGTTTGTGGATTTGTAGCCATTTTTAATAGCAGTGAAGAAATATGTCTGTAAGGGGATTAAGCTATTAAACTGGTGTTCATGGTACATGCCAATGGGTTGTATTTTAAGGCTAAAGGAACTCCTGTTTAAAAGAAATCTATTTGCCAACCTTACAGGAGTTGGTGTTACTCCTTTGAGACTCATCTTCAGGTTTTTGGACCTCTTCCTCATAAGTGATCTATTTGGGTTCAAGGATATGCAAGTATGTTCAAGTTTCTATGAAACTGCTGGTTTCTGCAGTCTGCGCTTAACTGGCATGAGCATTTAAAAAATAAACATTGGTATGTGTACTAGAGAAGTTTCTGGAAGAACTATAAAAGCAGGAGGCACGGTTATTGCAGTTATTTCTTGTATCATAGCAGAGAGTCACAAAGCAGTTTGGGTTGGAAAGGACCTGGAAAGCTCATTCACTTGCAGAACCAGTGCTTGATTAGTTCCTAACCTTGCTTAGGTGCTAATTAACAAGTGTTGGCTCATCTTAGTTTTTTTAGGTGTTTCAAGGCAGTTTCTGAGGTCAGGGCTTTCACATGGCATGTGAGTCTGGAATGCAGGTGAATTTCTCAGCAGAGATTGTGAGCAGCAGCTCCTTGGCTGAGGGCTGGTGGAAGTGAGGCCTGAAAACAGAAATAAAAAATCATACAAAAGTATTGACTTTTAAATTACTTTTTCTCTTTTGCTTTCCTAACTGCAGTGCCTTGCAGAGTTTTTTAGGGATGCTGCATCAGGCTGACGTGAGCAAGCAGGATTTCTTAATTTCAGTCTTTATTCTTCTGGATGCTTTCTGGAATTTTGGGCAAAGGGAACCGTAGCAACTGTGGAAGCTTTAGAATTTTAAACTCTTTAAGTGCCTTTCAGAATTTGGGAACTCAAATTGCTTCCTAAATTTATGAGTTAATCAGTCCAGCTGTTGAAAGAACACTGGAGGATCTAATAGAAATATGTAAGTACTTAAAATTACTTTCCATTTGTGTCAGGTGTTGGGTGTTTGAAACCCATGGTTTATGGGCTAAGTAATGTACACTGGAAAGGTTGGTAATTTCAGAAAACTAAAGTGCCTTTGTTCCTGAGAGAATTCTGAGGGAACATCTCATTCCTGAAGCACAGGAGGCTTTAGCCACAGAACCGTAGAGACTAGAGGATTATTGTGATTTGGTGGGTTTCATACAGACCAAGGCTCATCCTCAGAAAACACATGTGAAGATCAGAAAAGCTCTGCAGTTTGGGAGTATTGGCAAGTGTAAAACTGCACAATTTCCACTGAAAAACCAAGCTGTTACTGGTGTGCCAGGTTTCCTTGGGCAAGGGGCTGCGTTTCCAAAAGCAAAATCTTGTTCAAATATACATATATAAGATGTGTGTGTATATATATTTATCTATCTTACCAGACTGATGGAGAGTCTTATTTTTTCCAGGATTAAAAAGCAAAATGCTCATGAATTAGCAGAAGTCATGGCAGAGGAGTGGACAGGAGCTCTGGTGGGATTGTTTTGCTGGTCTTGGTCCCGAGTGGAGAGAGAAGACTGGGGAACTTGAGAAGCCTAATCCAGTGAGATAAACGGGCAGGGGAAGTGAACCTGCCTGTGTGCAGGTCACATCAGCTACTTCTGCATGTTAGATTAGCAGGAATGTAATTGATTTCGAATTCCACAGCTGTTTGTAACATGCAGTGAGGCCGTTCAAGTGCCTTCTGATCATCAGTTAAAATGGAGGGGCTAATTACAGCTCTGAAATCCTTAACTCCCAAAGAGTGTCTGGATTTGCTGTGGCAGCAGTGTAGGGGCTGCTTTATGCCAGTGCAGAGGAGTGTGGGTCACTGGAGCACGTCTCTGGTGTGAACAGGAGGGGCTTTGTCTCACGAGTGTTCAAGCCAATTACTCAAACAATTTAAACATTATTTGGGAGTGTCAATTGAAAAATGCCAGTGTATTCCATTTGCTGCAGAAATCTTCCAAGTCCTGGTGGTAATTGAAGCCATCACCACTGTAAGAGGTGGTGTTGAATCATAACTGTGTGTTGTGTAGTAATTGTTACAGTGGGGGAAAATAACTACAGATTTATAACTTGCATCCTTTCTGGTGACACTGAAAAGTAGTTTATTGCATAGCTTTGTAGTACTTCCACAAAAATACAGTATACAGCTATGGTTAGTTATTTAAGAAATAGCAAAATGTTTAAAAATCAAAAATCCTTTTGATAAGTGCTTCTGAAAAAGAGTTTTCTTTTCTAGGGTTTCTAATGCAGTTTATGCAAGGTGAAAGCAGATGCAGGCATTGCCTTTGAAGATACTGATTTCTGTGCAAGCACTGGCACCTCTTTTGGGGTTTGGGGGGTTTTGTTTTGAGTTGATTCTGTTCTAAGGTCCTGGGTGGTCCTGCTTTCTCCACTGAATCCAGTCCCAAGCATCCTGCAGGTTCTTGCTGCTTCATCAGGGTTCAGCACCAGTGAGAGGCACTGCTGGGGGTCCTGGGGGTCCTTTTGAGATAAATCCACACTCAGACCAAATCTGAACTGAGGATCAGGTGACCTTTCATACCATGACATGTCTGAGTGAGACAGAGACTGAGACTATGAACAGATACAGATGATCTGTTTCAGGATTCAGAGGTTGGAACAGGTGGTGGCTGCTCCTTCCCAGGTACCCCCAGTCTGTGCCTCCAGCCACGACCTTCCTGTTCCCGTGCTCCTGCATTCTGAAGCCTTGTCTGTCTTGGCAGAAGAATTGAAAAACAAAATGCAAACCTATTCAGTGTTCTGTGCATTGAACAATGTGTCTTCAGTGCGCTGCATGAGTCAGAGGTCTTGTTGCAAAATAAATGTAGTCATGTCGATTTTCCCAGTAGTTGCACGCCAGGGACCATGTTGGGCTGAATGGACAAGCTCGAGGGATATTTTTGTTTGCCTCTGTTTGTCTTTGTAACTGTAATTGTTTGTCTGGGCTTTAATTTTGGGCCCTCAGAGCACTGTGGTGGTGCTGGGTCCCATTGCACTCGTGGGTTTGTTGTCCTGGGTTTCACTGTTAGGGTATCAAATACGTGAACTTTCCAAAGTTCACAGATGAATACTGTTTTAAGGGAATTGCTTGTAATCTTTTTATTGTAATAAAGAGATTCCAAGTGATTAAGTGATTAGTAATTACTTGATAGTGCTCAGTGTTAAGGAGCTGTGGAAGAGCTTGATAGAAACAGAACTGTTTGGTGTCAAGTGGAACCATGTTCACTATTAAAGTGTGTCCTCAAATGCCATATTCATATTTAGTCATCATTTTCTCCCTCAAAAAAGTGGGAAATTGGCCACCAAGTAACCAAAGGCATAATTGCCAGGTTGTAATACCTAGAGCAATTTTATTTGACATAACTGGAAGTAAGTGAGACAAAAAAGTCATCACAATGTGACCTGCTGAGACTGAAAGAGCAACAAGGGCAAAAGAATTCTAAAAAATGTTGAAGCAGAATCACACAGACTCATGGAGCACTTTACTGGTATGGCATTAACAATGGAATTATAAATTCTATTACTGCTGTGATAATTAAAATGTACAATATTTTAATATTGCTTGTATTATAATACTCATTATAATAACTTTAATGAATTGCCTGGTCTAGTGGAAGGTGTCCCTGTCCATAGGAGGAGGTTGAAACGAGGTGAGCCTTAAAGTCCTTTGCAACCCAAACCATTCTGTAGTTCTGTGATTCTGTAAGTGTGAGCACCTCCCAGCTGGCAGTATTTTTAGTAGGTTTCCCGAGTTTGGCTCAGTTGCAGACACTTTGTATGTGTCATGTAATTGATAAATGAATATACTCTTTAATTTACAGTAGGAGAAGTGGAGGTAAAGAACTGAGTAGCTTGGTAAGGACCTTTAGAGGCAGGGCCATCAGATACGTGGATAACAGGATCAGGAGATGCAGGGCAGAATCCCTGTCCATGTGCATGTTTTGGGAGGCAGCAATTGCAAAGTTTAGGAAGAAGTGCTAAGAAACAATAGATGAGTTTGGGTACTGTCAAACTGTGCCCTTCCAGATTGTTGTTGTGTTGGTGACTAAGGGTCTTTTACTGCAGAAGAGTGTTTCTCAGACCTCTATTATGGTTATCACTGCATGGGTTGTTCTGGGAACACATTTGTTTGTTTTGGGCTGGAGTGGGTTCACTTTGTCCCCCCAACATGCCTTGTCCTTAAGCAACCAATATCCAAATTGTTCTTGTTGTTCCAGACTTGATGCCATAAAGATGCATTTCACAAATAAGGCTTTAACAAAGCTGCCTTTGTAGGAACTCGTGCTAATTAGCCCCTCCTTGGCATCAGCGTGAGAGCTGTGTGTTCCACTGCACCTCCGAGAGCTGCTGGACTGCAGCCCCCAGGCCTGGCTTGCCTTTGGCTCCCACCAGATGAGTGAGGGAAAAGGGCACTTGGAGCAATCACGGAATGGTCAGGTTGGAAAGGACCACACTGCGTGGTCTGGTCCAGCTTCCCTGCTCAGCACGTTGGCCTTGCTGTTCAGGGGGCTCCACTCACCAGAAGATGCCCTTCCTAAGCAGTGTTGCAGCTAGAAATAAATGGTAGATAACTTGAGCCACCGCAGGGGCCCCGCTGGGCCTTCCCAAGTGTGCAGGCACCAAACCATCCTCATAGAGATGGATGGGTTTTTTCTCTCCTCCTGCCACGGGGATGTTTGTGTGCACCAGCTGGCTTGCCTTGCCTCCTGCTCCTGTGCATAATTCAGCTGGTTCTTCTTTTGCCTTTCAGTTTAGCATTTTGTAGTTCAGCCAGGATCTCTCAATCCCTTCATCTGCCTGTGATCATTTTGTCCAATGTATTAGTGATTTCTCAGTAAAATTAGATTGTATTGTGTCATTTTGTAGCTTTAGCATAAACACTGATAAAGACTTTTTAAAAATACACTAACATTTTATTTTTAAAAGTCAGTGTCTGCATTCTCCATAAGACTGTGCTGTGAGGGTATGATGTGTCAGGAAATCAATCAAACCTGAAACAAAGGCTTGGCAACCTACTGGAAAAGTTTCACAGTTCACAAACTGAAATAACTTGTGTACAGAGTAGACATTGCAGGTTACTTGCCTTCTCCTTCTGTGTTTTGAATGCACTCTGTGAATTTTGAGTGTGGTGCTGCAGTTTGAGTGGTTTGGGCTTTGCTGGGGGGTTTTTTAATGCTTTTCATGGCCTGATAAATGAGTTGGATCTTCCCGTGGTCACAGGTTTCTGGATCAGGTGGCTTCAGTCTTTCTGGTGCATCGTGCCTAAATTGCATCTCTGGCTGTTACCACAGTTTGAAGACGAGCCTTTTGCAGCTAGTAAATATGAAAAGCTCAGGTGCCTGGAAAACATCCTCAGCTCTACCCAGGTACCTTCATGAGTATCAGTGGAGAGAGAAAAAAGTAGGAATTCATACCAATTTAGTAGTCTGAAGTATCTTGGTTGTGCTAATTAATCAGTGGGCCTTATGTAATGAGTGTGTGAAGGATGGGAAAGGAAAAAAATCCTTCTTCGGATGAACAGGGAGTTACAGCTTAACACCTTCAAGCAGCATTAAATGGGCATATATCCTCTCTGATTTTTGCACACACATTTCTCAAGGCCAGGGACTGTGATAGAAGGCATTTATTACCAAGGTAAATACAGATTTTGTTTTGTGATTGGTTATTTTAGCTGAATTATACCTAGAAGATTCTCTGTAGCCTGTAAGTACCTACTGGAGAGGAATGTGTGTTGTATTTGTTGCTAAAGTGTACTTTAGAAAGGTTTTTTCTTCATGGGTCCCCCTTTTCTGTATCTGGTTGTGTCTAGATTGGCATCTTTGGGGGCAGTTTTCACAGGGTCTTTTGGGTAACCACAGAATGACTTCGTTCATGCAATTGTTTCTGGCCTCATTCATGGCAATGGTTGGTTAGTACATACCAGCCAGTTATTCTGCTTTGATATTGTATCCTTGATGGATCCAGGAAGCAGCAAAAGAACCTCTGAATATTTTCATCTCTACAGTACACTGAGATTTTGGTTATTTTAAAACAGCATTTTCATAATGGTGTTTGAAGGGGTTCACATTGCAAGCACAGCAGCATCCTTTCTAAAGCTTTTAATTTTGGTATCTTACCAAAATTGCTGGGTCAGAGAATAATTTTTGCCTTGAATTTTAAAAGATCCTGCTCATTGTTCTGCCTGACCACTCCTAGTCTGTCTTTTTCTAACTTCTTTTGTTGGCTTTTGTGGGAGCAGACAGTGTTTCCCTGTGGACCAGATGATTCCCATCACTCCTCCCCGTGGATGTGGCTTTCCTCAGCTTCTCCAAGGGAGTGGCAGCATTAATGGTGCCCATAATGGTGGGGAGTGGGAGCTGTAGCTGGTTTGGGAGACGTTGTTCACCTCCAGGTGTACACAGGGCTGGCATCTGTCAGCGTGGCTCTGTGTGCTGCAGGGAGCCCCCACGGCAGAGAAGGGAAGTGGCGGAGCTGGAGCTTTCCCTGTCTCCTGGGGGTCGAGCTTAAGGATTTGCTGCAGCAGGGGAAGAACAATTCAGTAACTGGGCTTAACTGAGCCTGGAAAGTGCTGCTAGGGCTGCTTTGGTGATGCAGTTATTTAACCTTTTCCCCTGTTAAGTGCTGAGTCCTGGCAGATGAAGCAAGTAAACGCTGAAGCCCAGGCAGCTGCAGAGTTCCAGAGGAGCAGCTCTCTCCTGTCACAGTGTAAATGCCCAGTTCCCAGGGGTGGGTTGTACAGAACAGATCACGTGGGCTGCACTGCCTGGGCACATCCTCTCAGGGCTGTGTGCTTCGCTCCCCTTGGCTTTGTCAGTTTGTAAATACAAGGGGGGCCTTTGTCCTGCTCTGTCTCTGCTCTGAAACTTCAAAGTGAAAAGGCAGTACGTGTCAGAATACAGAATTTTCTAATTCTAACAGTTAGCATTTCTTTCCCGCTTGCAAAACTCCTAATGGCTTATCAGACTAAATGTGGTAGTTTTGACAATCCATTGTATAATTCATTAGGCAGTTGGTGGTCCCACTGTGTAGCTGTGCACAAAGTGGAAGATGGAGTTTGCTGCTGTTAGCATATTGGTAAAATTCCTTCCCCTTCTGTCGTTAAGAAACACACAATTAGGTGGTCAATATTTGCCTTGCTTCTAGAACTTGATGTTTCAGTGGTTGTGTTGCCTGTGCAAAGGTTTAATGAAGCTCTGCATTTAAGTAGTTGGGTATTTCCATGCTATTGCTTTTGCATGAAAACAAGTTTTGTACTTTGATAACTTAAATTCAGTCCTGCTGCAAATTAAGAATTACCAGTAACATACGTTGTCAAGTTGTGCTGAACTTCTGCTGCTGCTTCAGAGGCATCGTGGTGCTCTCAGCGTGTTGCAGGCAGGATCTCTGGAATAGAATGTCTCATAAGTTAGTCGAGCACATCACCGGATGCCATGATCAGATGGCACTTGTTTCCATTTTAAACAGATTCCTGTAATATGAAAGATTACAGTCAAGATGTTTTCACACTTCACTTAGCTCATCATCTGCCAACTAAATTAAGGTGTCACTCGACCTTCCAGATGTTGTAGGCACAGACCTACCAGAGCCTGTATCTCAGGGATGGCAGCAGTTGGTGGCTGCTGTATAGTTTGGAGATCAAACCCCTTTCTTTGATTGCAGGTAGGGATTTCCATCTTATAGTTCCTTTATTCCCTGTTGATCAGGTGGACTTTTGCCTGATTTACGCCAGCGAGTGTGGTGTCTGGGAGAGCATCTAGCAGGTAACCACAGCTGGGAATGTGCACTGGTAATAGGTTTGGGAGAGTTGTTCTGGTTCCCACTTAGGTGGTTATTAAAGCCTGAGGGTTAGGAAAAAGGATTGTGAACTGCCACTGTCAGAATCTTTTATTGGGACACCTGGGTGTGTCCCTGCTTGAAGCTCACAGTGTGAATGAAGAGAAAATCTGTCCCAGAACACTTCCAGTTTTCTTTAGAGTGTTTAATTGCTGCCATTTTTAATTAATCTTCTCTCATCCTTTCCAATGTTTCTACAGTTTCTTTTAAAGGGTTTGTATTTTGGTAGTTGATTTTTGTTCATCTTCACAGACTTTTCTCAAGGTCACATTTCAACCCTGTCACGTTCCGTGTTCCTATGGGATATGCCTTCAGCCTTGGGAGTGAACATGTCTTTCCAAATGTTTGGTAGGTCAAGGCCTCAAATGTATTTCAGCCATCAGTGTAGGCTGCATGATGATCTTCTGGGAAAGAGAATGGGAGAATTTCTCTGCCCAGAGAAGCTGTGGCTGCCCCTGGATCCCTGGAGTGTCCAAGGCCAGGCTGGACGGGGCTTGGAGCACCCTGGGCTGGTGGGAGGTGTCCCTGAACAAGATGAACAAGGAACAAGGTGAGCTTTAAGGTCCCTTCCACACCAAACCATTCTGGGATTCTGGGGTGATTCTGTGACAAGTCCACTGAACTTTGTATGGGTAATAAGGTCTTGGTGCTGGTGTTTCCTTCAAGCCAATAATCCCCCAGTTAATCCTGTCAGCCCTGCCCTCTAATCCCAGTGAGGAGTGTGACCCCCCAGTGTCTCTTGCTTTCCCTCCTTTCCTGGGTGGTGTGTCTGTACTCATGCACATGAGATCACACATAACCTCACCCTTCTGGGGTTAGTCCTCTCACCCACGAATTCAGCAGTTCCAGAGAGAAGGCTTGACATGACATTTCTTCTTCAGGGCTCTTGGTGTAGTAGGCTGGGCTGCTCTGGCATATCCATTGTGACTATGGGTTTAGGCATAAATGCGATCATCCTGCTGTATTTTGATGCCACACCTTCTTCCTTCTCCCTCAGAGGTCCTTCCAACTCTTAATTTTCTGTGATTGTGTATTAGGAACCAGTATTGGCTCCCATGGGGGTGTAACAAATGGCACACCTTGGAGTTCAAAGCTGGGTAACAAGGGGTCTCTGGCATGGCTCGAGATGGATCATATACAACTGAGAATTGGGATCTGACTTACATAATGACTGAGCCTTCACTGCTGGAGTGACACGTGGCTGCTGCTGTGCATCAGCCCCTTTATGGACAGCTTCATCCTACTGCCATGCTCCCTGCATTTTCAATATTTTACATGTGGAGAACAGTCTTTACATGTTGGTAACAGTTAGCATGGGCTTTCTGAAGCCTTCTCAGCTGTAAATGCATCTTTCTGAAGAGATAAATGTATTTATAGGAGTGTGGATTTGTTTTCAGTCTGTTTGCTGCAGTTCTCACAGCTATGTTTGAGGGAACAGCATCCCTGAGATTGTTGTAACAAAGATTGTTGCTTAGATGGTTTTGTTGTCCTTATTACAGGTCAGGTGAAACAATTTCTTGGTATTACAGAAGTATTTATGGAGATTGTTTAAGAGGTAGACTTAGCAGTGATTCTTGCTGAATTAATTCTTCCAGCTCTGCCAGCTTTTCCAGTACAGTGACAGGCTATCCTAGAGACATGGGGGATGTCCTTTAGTGACTTCCACAGGTGACAGCTGAGTTATGTTGTGGACTGGCAAATTGCCTTCCTTTCCTCGCCATCCAGGAGCCCCCCTGCAGGCAGAAGCCAATGTTCCTGTGCCCTTAACTTCGTACTGAAGGAACTGGCAGAGGTTTCTGTGGTGATTTGTCAGGAGTTCAAGGCCCTGAGGTTGTGACTGTGCTCACCAGTGACCAGACTGTGCAGTTCTTAAAGGTTTCCTCTCGCACAGGGAATGCAGCTTGTGTTCATCCACGCTTAATGCAGTCAGCTCCTTTGGAGATGTCTCTGCTCTTGACCTCTGCAAATTGGGAGTCATTTTCTTACCTTTAGCAAGAGCCAGGCTCTCCCAGAGCCACCCTCAGCTCTGTTTAGTGAGTTTGGCACTAAGATTCTGTTAGCTCTAGTGCTTAAACACACTGGAATAGATCCGTGCCTGGGTAGATTCGGGGAAGCTGCACGAGGGATTCTTGTGTGCTCTAATGGAGAATATACCTTCTATAGATCATTTTAAGAAATGCCGAGGTGAATTTTCTTGGAGCCTCTGACATATTTCACGGTATATGTTGTATGGTCCTTCAGCTGTTTGAAGCAGAGACGTGTTCCTGGCAGAGCTGTGGCAGCCCAGGCCGGTGCCTGGCTCTGTGCAGGCTCCCCAGCTGCTCTGCTGGGGCCGAGGAACCCCAGGCTGCCTTTGTGCAGTGCAGCAGCTCTGGAGAAGGTGAGGCTCCACGGCAGCAGCTGTGGCCCTGGCGTCACCAGATGTGGCCAGGCAGCTCCTTTGGGCAGAAGTGAGGGATCACAAAGAACCTATATGATGGCTTGATCCCCCCGAGGCTTCGGGGGTAGCCTTTGTCAGGAGCAGCCCCCGCCCCGGCTTTGGAGGGAGGAACAAAGCCCAGCCTGGCTGGGCAGCACAGCCCGACCCGCCACGGGGCTGCAGAAGGCGACAGAGATGCTCCTGACTTGGTCCTTGCCTTAACCTCACTCGGGGGGAGTCCTCAGGTCAGCGCTCCAGCAGGATCAGAGCATTTCTGAGGGCGGTGGGACGGCAGCGCTGGAGGCGCTCTGGTCAGATGAGCCTCTCTGTTCAGCCCTGCCTTGCGATCCTCTGTGCCGTCGGGTGGTCCCGGCAGGGGCTGAGCTGGGGGGTTTGAGGGTGCTGTCAGGGCTTTCTGGGCTGTGACAGTTGCTGTCCTCGCTGGGCTTGCACCGTGGCAGACTGTAAGGTACACTTTGGGTCCTTGAAGGATTTGCTGAGCTTTAGGCTTCAAGTGACTTCTGGTTTAAGAGAAACTGTTCCTGCTGCTGCTTCTGGTCTGTGGAATTGGGGTTTTGTCCTCCGTAACTGACAATGTTGCATCTCTCCCGACAGCCTTTTCCTTTGTTCTTAAAAAGTGTGATTTGTCATTTTGACCAGCTATTCCCAGGCAGGCAAATCTGCTTGGGTGTTTGTGGTGGTTTGTTTTGTTTTGAGCCCATTCTCTTTTTGATATAATTATATATATTTATCTCTTCTGCGAAAAACTTTTCTGCTCAAGAAAAATAGTGTTGTGTCCAAATTATCTGTGAAATATTTACACAGGTTTAAGGGTAAAAGCTGATTGTACTTTGAAATACCTGCAATGGCTGAAGGAGTGCAGGATGTGCTTTTTATTTCCTTACCTGTTTTAACAGTGTCTTTGAACTCCCATTGCTTATTTTGGCACACTGTGAGTAGCTTTAAATGTTGTATGTTCACTTGGGTGGAGGTTGGGGGTGGTAGAGTGAAGTGACTTTGTGTCTGTTAGCAGAGTTCTCTGATGCAGGGGGGAGATGGATATTTCAGGAAACAGACAATATTAAGCAAAATAAGAAACTCATCCTTTATGGGGTAAGGGAAGTATTGAGAAACATTTTAAAATACAGACTAAGAACTTTTCTGTGTAAAATCTGATTGAGGAAAAGGGGTTCTGCCTGGCCAGAGATAGATTGTTTTACTGAATCCATATATGTGCAACTAATGCCTTTTTTAGTTGTTTGGGGTTTTTTTTCCTGTGTGGTTTGCTTTGTTAAACTCTTTCACCATTATGTTGCTGGAAGAGTGTGCTTGAAGCAAAGATGTAAATGTCGAATTTCCAAACAACATGGATTTCTTCCTTTCTTCCTCTCTTTAGGAGACATCACTCAGAAGGGCTATGAAAAGAAGAGGGCAAAGCTGTTAGCACGGTACATACCACTGATTCAAGGTGAGACACTGAATGGAAGGCACCCCTTTGTGCTGAATCTGGGCAGATGTGGAATGGAAAAGCTCTCCCTGAACAGAGTGGGTAAATTACACGAGTGTTTGATATGGCAGCTGACCCCCAGTGGGAGATGGATGGTGCAGAGCAAGGGCAAAGCCTTAAAGTGATTCTTTTTTTAAGTTTTATATCAGGTTTTAAATGATAACATTCTTGTCAGCAAACTTGAGTTTGACAACTGCATCTGAGACTTTAGAAATTAGTGCAGTTATTGCTGAAAGCAGTTTGGCTGCTTTCATTAGATGGAAATGCTCAATAGTCACCACTGGCATGCTTTAATGTGCTTTTTTTTGCATTTGCCCTCTGCCTCACCCCATTTCCCCCTTCCTCCCTCCACCCTCTGTGTTTCTTCAAAATACTGACATTTTATTATGAACTATTACTTATGAGGCTGCTTATTGCCAGACTGTGTCTTCCAGGGCCAAAACCTAAACACTCCACTTTTTTAATTTGTTTTTATCCCGGGACACTGAAATCACCTGGGGTTAGAGCTGCTGTGCTGCCATTGGGCTTTGGTGTTCTGTAATCCCCCAGCTTTCCCACAGTTGGAGAGATTTTGGTTAAGATAAGGGAAAATGAGATGAAAACCAAGATTAACTGAAGCAGTAATGGGACCCTGTAAATAGTTAGAGGTGCTGTTGAACAGTCAGAACATAATCTGGTGTTTCATCATGGGAGTTCTTAGCAAAGGTTTCTTTTTGTCCTTGTGGTTTTTATTTGGTTTGAGGTTTTTTTGAAGAACAGGTGTAGCTTTTCCCTTAGCAAATCTATAATGTCCTCACCTGCCCCAGCTCCTCCTCCTTACACCAGTTTTCTGGTAAGAACTGTCTCAGTTTTCTGTTCAGAGCAACCTGTGCTCCGACTCAGCTTAGTCAGACATTCTGAGACCAGGTGGGGTATGGATTTGGACTGAGGGTTTACAATCACAAGAATTAATGCCAGTGCCCTCTGCTAGATCATGCCTTTGTATTTCTCTCTCTTGTTTAATCTATCATCACCTTTCATTTACTCTGCCTTCACTCCTTTCTGTTGACAGTGGGGGTTTTTGGTTGTATTTTTACCTTCTCAACCTTTGAACTGAAAGGCTGTTTGCACAACTTGTTCAAGTTCTGAGCTCTCCAGTGCAGCTTAGACAACTCCAGCACTTTGCCTCCCGTGCTTTTTGAAGTAAGTTTTAAAGCTTTGAGGCACACTTGTCTCCCTTTCTGCATGAATACTGCTGGCTCTGTGTCACCCTCTGAGGCTTGGGGTCATAGAAGCCATGCTGAGTGCTGTGCAGGACAGTCAGCTGTCCCCTCTCCAAGCCTGCTGTGCTACTCCTGTGATTTCCAGAGGCATTCTGGAGTAGCCTGCTCATTCTGGAGCTCTCTCCTCTGCCCTGGGCTGTGAAGTTCCAGAACTGACTTGCTGGATGGCTTTGGGAGCAAAAAAAATCCTGTAGGAAAAGTGTGGTAATGGCACTTTTTGAATTTGGTTTCACTGAAGCTTCTGTGTCAAACCAGGGGTGTTCAGGACTGTTACACTCAGAAGTGACTTCTTGCAGGCTGGGTCACACCTCAGCAGCCTGGGCAGTGCTTGGAGAAAGGCTGTCCTAAGCAAATGGCAGTGTGGCTCCATGGACCCTGCTTTGTGCTCTGGTACTAGGCTGACCCAAGGATCCTGGGGCCCTGCTGACTTTGAGCTGCTTAAAAATTTCTCCTTGCTCAGCCAGGTTTTTCCTAATCAGCTTAAGGAGTGATTTAATGAGGCAGCAAAATCCTTCTGGCTTGATACCATATTTTCTAAAAAATACCAGATTACCTGATTTTTTTTTTTACCACTTCTGCTTGGTTTAGCATTAAGCTGACAGGAATCTAGCTTTAATATGCTAAAAAAAATAATATGAATGGACTGTCTGCCTCTGAGCACAAAGAATGATGCTCTGGCAGGAAGACAAAGTTTGCTTAAACCATGAAGCTGCCTGCCTCTTTCAGTTGCCTGACATGTGTTCCATTAACCCAGTTCCAGTGCGGGGTCTGGTTAATTCAGTGGAGCTCAGATTAGTGTGTGGCAGTCCCAAAGGCTTTGAGCCTGCAGAAGGTTTTGATCACTAGCAATTTGATTGCAGCATTCCTGATAGGATTCATGAGGTTCATTATCCATTAAGGTTTTGCAGACTGATGAATGTCAGCGGTTTAGATTTAACTTTCCATGTTGTGCCTCATCCTGCAACACCTGAAAACTAATCCCATGTCCACCCCTGCTCTTTGAATGCCACGGAAAACGGGTTGGGTAGCTGCACAGTTGAATCTGTGGGGAGCCAAATTATTACCCAGACAGTGTTAAATAACCCCACGGAGGGCTTGGTGAACAGAAAAAGAGAAATGGCTGCAAAGCACATTTTCAATTAACAGGCAAATTAAGCAGAACACGTCACCATTCAGGAGCTGCTTTTCTTTAGGCAGTTTTATGTTCTAGAACTCTAACTCTGCAGTGATGAAGAGTTAAGATTTTGCTTAGAAACCATAAAACTACGTGGAAACACTCACTAAAATGAATTATCTTTCACTAATTCAGCCAAATGCACTGTGCGAAATTAAAACTGAGTGCTAACAACAGACCTTAAACATAATTAATTATTTTAATGTAGTAAAACTTAATAGTCAGTAATTGGCTTCCTCAGTCAACCTCTGCGTGCAGTCTTCAGATAAAAGTCTGAGGAAATAATTATATCTGTAGGCAGCCATGGTGAGCCTTCTGAGTGATGGGCAACATCAGAGCTGTGGCAGAGATGGATTTTGAATGTGGACAGAGCTGGGCTGTGCAAATACTCAGAAATAGCATGGTAAAATCAGAAGCATTTACAGTGAGTGTCCTGTTCTGATGGGCACCAAAGCCTGGCTCCCTTCCTTCCTAGGTGCTGTAGTAGATATGTATATGATACATGTATACACACAGACACTCTGTATATAGTACATACACCTTATATACCTCATTGTCATCACTCTGTTGCATTTCAGGAACTTTTTGATGGTTCCTGGCAGTGGCAGGAGGTGGTTTACAATAACTCAGGGTCCTGGCCATGCCCCCTCTTGGCTCCTGCAAAAGTTAACTCTGTCCTGGACAGAGCCAGGACATTGGAGCATTAAAATATTCATCTCAGGGAGTGAAATGTCACGTGAAGGGAAGAAAATTTCTCTCTGCACTCAAATAGAAACTGTTGGTAAGTTCTTGGTGCTTGCCATGCCATTTACCTGAATCCTGCTCATCCTCCAGACACCTGAAACCATTTCAAAGATATCTTAACCAAAAGGGAAGATGAAATACCAACTGCAGATATTCAGAAAGCAGCCAGTGGGTCCTGTGAGATAGTCTGCAGTTCCTTTTGTTAAACAGGAATTACCTTGGAACGATCCTCTGCCACTCTGGGAATTTCCTGCTCACTTACCAGCTGGTTCTTAAAAAAACCACAAGTGTTTTCTGGGGTTCTAATAACTTGGTCAGCATAGCTCCTGTCTGTCTGTCTGTCTATCTGTCTATCTATCTATCTCTAATATGTAGAAATAGATTTTATGTATCTTTATATATGAAAATACAAATAAAATAGCTGCACTGTTACATGCATATAGTGTTTATAATATAAAACCACAGGACAGTTTCCAGGGCTGCTTATCTCTTAGGTAGGAGAGTTTTTTGTTCCACTGTTGCCTCACACATTTTCTCCATCTCCTGGTGTCAGTTCTGTGTCTTGTGCCAGGGATGATGATGGTTCCCATCTTGGGTTTGCTTTCTGACAGAACTCTTGCCTTGTGGTGGTCATTCCTGTAGTATCCTGACTCTTACTGATCTATTTGCAGTGTCACTGGTTGTTTTCAAGTTTTCTCTTGAGGTTGCTGAGTAAAAGAGTGTCCTGGTGCTGCTTTGCAGAGCAGTCCCTGGAAATCATTGCGCTGGATTTAGTGAGTGCTAGAGAAACACCTTGCTGAGTGGGCTCGTTTCTCCTCTGCTGTCAGAGCAATTCCACTCCAATTAAATTATTTACTTTTGTACTTTTTCCCTCTGTTCATCCTTAGGGCTTCTGCTGCAGCAAAATTAAAATGTTAGCATTTTTGGTTAGTCATTTTTAAGGAAAATGATGATGAGACCTCCTCTAGGTTTAGTTAAGGCTGGCATGTCCTGTACTTTTTTCCCTGTATTTTCTTTGTCTTTTGTCTCTGGAAAGTGTTTCTGCTCTTACCAGGGGTACATATCCTTTTTATTCCAACTGAAAGGCTGGATTTTCAAGGTCACTGCCAGCCTCTGTGATTCTGTATAACTGTGATTTTTGGTTTTACCTTTTTGTGGGTGCTTCAGCCTCACATTCAGGTAGAAAGGGATGAGTTGTACATACCTAGAGCACCTAATACCCATAGCTCCTTCTTTAAGGGATGTGCAACTTACTCTTGTGTCTTTTATAATTTCTTGTATTTGTGATTTATAGGAAAACAGTGTAAGTGCCTTTCTTGATGCTGCTCCTACATTATATTATAGGTGTAATAGCTGTGGTCAAAGTAGGGCCAAATTTTAATTGGCTCATTTGGTTGGCCCTTGGTGTGATTGGTTTCAATGAGGTCTGTGCAAGTGTAATGTGATCACATGGCCTGGTTGGAAAAGCTGTTTATAGCTTCACTGTCACAGCTTCCTAAAATATCAAGGGGTTGCTCTTCATGGGCCTTTTCAACTCAGGGTCTTCTTTAGTGTTGCACCTTCATGGCCAAATCTCACTGCACATTCTTCTGAGACCTCGAGTGTGGAGACTGGGCTGGTAGATTGACTGAACTGCTGCTTAAAATGGACTCTTATTTTGGGAACTGAAGTTCTGGCTCATGAAGTGTAGGTGTTCTGCTTACCAGCCTTGTCACAGTGTCTAAATAAGTGTGTCTCTTGCTTCTGGGTGTTTTCACTGGGCCTGTTGGGTTGGATTGAATCCAAATCCTGGCTTGTATTTGGGCTAATTGAATTCATAACAAGTGTCTTCTATGCCTGTGTATTTTTTTGCTGTTGTTTTGTGCTTCCTTGAATGGAAAGCAATAATGCCCTTAAAATTGTTTCATGTGCTCCAAGTGGAAACTTGTGAGGTGGAATTGACTTCCTTGACCACAGGAAAATGTTGTGGCAGATTGTCAAGCATAATGCTTATTGTTGCCACTATTATTTTAGCTGCCCATCCTCCCCAGCAATGCCAGCAGCGTCTTCCTTGCCCTGCCAACTCTTCACTGCTCTGAGAGTAAAGTCTTTTTTGCTTTTAGAAATAAAAACTGCTAGAAATGTTGGTGCTGGTCTTGATTCTCCAGCGTTTATGGATGGAAAGATACAGTAATAATTCAAATACCGACTTGGATTTCATCCAGTAGAATGGAGTTGTTTCAGTTGGTTGGAACAAGCAGCCTTTTTAAGGCAACCTCATTCTTGCCAGTAAATTCAAATGGGCAGCGTGGGTCAAGTGCCTTCCGTGTGTCCCTCTTCCAGTGTCCTTTTGTGAAGGTTTCAGGAGGAGTGGAGGGGGTGTAGCCGAGTTATCCAGCTGCCTTTGCTGAAGGCTGAGGTAGTGATTTGCATAGGAGCAGAATAAATGAACAAGCTCACCAAGCTGGTGGAACAGGATTTTTTTTGGCACCTGATTGTGTAGCCTCCGAGTTGCGTGCATTATCTTACTCTTTTTACCAAAAAGTGCTGTTTTTCAGACTGATCTTTGGTGTCTTTGCACTTTGACACGAAACCACCTTCTTTGAGAAGGCAAAAAGGGAGACCTAAACTGAAGAAACGGGGTGGTGGCTGAGATTCATTGATACACATTCCATCATAGGGCACAGTAACTCTGATTCATAAAGATCTGCCCACTAGTTTGGGGAGGAGGAGAGTGTTCTGGTTTGGGACCTGGTCCATTTTCATGCGCTGCTGTGGTTTTGTGGAGTCCCTTCTGTTCCCTGCTCCTCGTGCCCCCAGTGTGGCCAAGCAGCAGTGCTCAGGTTGCACGTGGCTCAGGAGCATCCTGCATGCAGCTTGGCACCTGCTGATGGATTGCACCAGTCAGCTCCTTTTCCACCTTATTCCCCCCACCAGCATGGGATCACAAAGTGGAAAAGGGCTTTTGCAAGTCCTGCTTTTCCAAGGCTCTGTAGTTAATACAAGACTGGAAGTGATAAGAGTAAGGAATTGAGTAGAACCTGAATCTGTTTTTCTACTTGGAACTCACAGCCCTCCTGGAGGAAAGAAATGGCACACACACACACACACACAAAAATTGTGCTCTTCTTTTGTTATCTTCTTCATGCAAGGATCATACAAAAGAAGGTGTAGATATGCTGTTATCCAAAAGTTTCATAGGCATTCTAGTTGAGGGAGCTGCCCAGCTTCTCTTTGGCACCACCGTAGTTACTGTGTTAGCCCTTTTTTTGGCTCAGGCTTTGAGGAGATGGCTTGCCTCAATCCTTTCACCAAAACCCAAAGTTGTTGTTTATTGTTTCCAGATCACCACATCTCGCTGGACTGGTGGCTTGTGGTTATGAAAATTTGTGTTTGAGTGCAATGTAAAGTAGAATTCTGCAGTGTATTCAGCACTCTGCCGTATCTGCTGAATCAATTCAGGCTACATCTGCTTTTCTTTTCCACACAGAATTCTCCTTAGGTGTTTCAGGGAGTGTTGCATCTCTATATTGGGGAAGCCCACGGTGTGTCCACACTGCTCTCCACTGAGGACACTTGGGTTTCTTTTCTGGCCTGTCTCAGTTTATCCAGCTGGGAAATGCATTTGATGTCCCATGTACTGTCATCTACTTAGAGGGCTTTTCTTGGAAAGCAGGAAAACTGTTAGGTGAGAATGTATTTGTTCTTTCTCCATCCCAGATTGTGGAAGACAGGAGCATATCTCTGGAGCTGGACTTGGATCTGTGTGATTTATTAAATGTTTCTTCCCTTTTCTATTATTTAGAGTCATTTTTCTCACACACACACTCCCCTTCCCTGAACCCATGGCTAACTCAAGGTGGCTTTTTCCATATCCAGAGGTGTTCACTGTCAGCTGCAAAGGGGATGGGAAAGGGATTCTGGAGTGCATTCATGCAGAGGCCTTCCTAAGCTTCCTAAGAAAGCTGGTTTATAGCAATTGGTCCTGTGAGGAGGATGATAAAATCCTGAGGATATTATATTTGAAAGTTCATTGTGATCAGTTGAAGTAGAACTGGGATACTTAATTCAATTGCTGTTTAAAAATTTACACTTCAAATGTAAAGGCTCTATCTTAGTGAGAGGCCTTACAATTGCTGGATTTGTTAATAATTGCCAATTTCTTTCCTGGTACACACTTTGAGGCCAAGGGGAGGGAGCAGAAACCCCATGAGGGAAAGAGGAGCCTTTCCATACTTTTTAAAGAGCTGTCTTTGCAAAGGAACTGGCCCAGATCCTTCTGGGGGGGTGGTTTCAGCTCAGTGAGAGCTGCTTTTGGTAAAGATTTGCACTTTGAAAATGTGGGTTTCAAATTTTGAAAACAAGTGCATTGTTGTCAGAAGACTTGAGGGCAGGTGGGAAAGCAGAAGCTCTTCGAGGGAAGGAAGGAATAAACTGAAAGATGTGCTCAGCTCTGTGTGGTACAAGGGCTGAGTAAACACAGGGAGCTTGGTGCAGCAGATCCTACAGGGGCAAGGGGAGTTCACTGCACTGCACTGGAGTTCTCACACTGCGTTTTTAAGTGCAGATGTGTAATAAAATGGCAAATGTAATTTCCTCGTTCAAATCTGTATAGTCCTTGATGTACCAAGAGGCAGCAGGGGGGCTCCTTGCTTGGGGGATTGAGAAGCAACACGGAATGTTTGGTAGTTACTGTCCCCCCTTTGATTTTTTATTTCTGATGTGCTGCAGTATAAAGGTGAGGTTCATCTTCCTGACCATTAACAGCCTGAAGGGGGGCAACTGCTCTGGGTTATCCAGGTGCAGAGGAAACAGCTGCAGAGTGGTTTGGTTCCTCTGCTTTTTGTTACCCAGGAGTGCATGAAGCACCCAGCCAACCCAGATTGCAGCAGTAGCTTTTAGACAGCTGAAGCTGACAGTGATTCTGCCCTTAATATCTGCAGAGGTTTTATTAGAGAACTGCAGCACTTCTGTAACATGGGTATCTTCTGAGCATTGCTCTGTGACGTGGGTATAGATTAAATTGGATTAAAATGCAGTTAGAAGATGAGCTTTTTTAAAGGAACAGTCTCAGGGCTCCACAGGAGTGAGTGGGTGTTGGGGGTGGCAAAAGAACACAGACGTGGGGAGCAGGGGTTTTATTTGCAAAGCTGAATTTGCACTGAAATAAAACTGTCTTTCAGGTGTGGATCCCTCCCTGCAGGCAGAGAACAGAGTCCCAGGCCCTGGCCAGGCCACTGCTGCTGCCCCCAAACAGCCCAAGTGCCGCTCCACCAACTCGAGGGACGAGCGCTTCCGATCGGGTAAGGAGGGAGTGCCTGAGCCCCGGGGCCTGAACGGGCCTGGCAGGCAGGGGGGCACCTGCACCACGAGCTGCGAGGGCTTGGGAAGGAGGGAGCAGCCCAGGAGAGTGTCCTTGGTTTGGAACATGAGTGGTTTTGGTCGGGTCTGGGCTGGAGGGGATGCTCGAAGGGAAGGAGACTTGTCGACTGATGTGTTTTACTGTGAATTTGACTTTGTTACCAGCTTTTCCAGGGTTGGATTGCCAGGGTCTCAAACAGTTATTTAGAAGTTTTGAAGACTGCAGTGTGTGGGTTTGGGGGATTTGTTTGTTTGCTTGGTTGGGTTATTCTGTTAAAGGGAGGTTATATGTTTATTGTAGCCCACTTTCTTGGTTGAGTTGTTTTGTTAAAGGAAGGCTATATATTTATTGTAGCTCACTTTCAAATATTTCCTGGTTTAAAGCAAGTGTACAAAAAAGGGAAATGTCACAATGGATATTCTACTTCATTTTAAATGGACACTGCAGGGACAGACCTGTTTTGGAAACTTGTGTGAAAATACCCATATCCTCTTTGCATCCTGTTCCCATTGTTACTTTTCAGGTGGTTGAAGTGCACTGTTTCCCTGTGAAATTCCTGTCACAATAGCGAGGAAAGGCAGGTGTTGGGAAGCTTCTCTCTCCTAAATACCTTTGGACTTGTAGCTGGGTATTTTTCTGCTTGTTTTCCAGGGTAGTTCCATGGCTTGAGTTTGGGGATGAGAAGTGCAGGTCATGGTGTGCACTGCACATCCTTCCCTCGTGCTTGGTCTGGCACCACCTTGCCTTGCTGGTGTGTAAAACCTGGCTCCAGAAATGGAGCTGCTGTGCCTGTGGGCTAATTGAGCAGTGAGAGTCGTGAGTGTCGTGGAAAGTAAGTCATTTCAAGGAAGATGTGCTGTTGTTCAACTAGCAGAAATAAAAAGCTGCCAAGAGAGCACGACCTGAGCAGGAAAGGCTGGGCAGGAGGTCCTTGGTGGGCACTGCCATGTCCTTCTGTGGCTTCCCATCACTGCCCCCTAACTCACGTTTCCTTAAACATTCCTTTGTCCCGTTAGTGATATGTGACAAGGCTTGATGTTCTGGGCTGATATCAAAACCAAATAAGTGATGGTTTTGCTTGACTGATTTGGGTTAAACTGGAGGAATAACCAACTTCAGGATCTTCCCTCAATCTCATGCCTTATTGATTGTTCAGGCTGCTGGGAGGAGGGCAGAGTGTATTGCTGCTTCTTTTTTTCTTTCCTTCCAGGCTTTATTTCTTGTTTTCTTTGCTTTCTCCTGTGTCTCTTTCCTAGTGGCTGATGAGGGTGGAATGCAGCTTTTGGTAGAACAGGATCCCTTTCTGCTGCAATTATAGGTGCTTTAGAACCATCAACATAAATTACTTAAAATAAGCAAGCAAGTGAACATTTTTGCCCTGTTATGCAATTAATCTGTCATTTACTTGCTGTAAGCACATTTTTATAGTTTCCTAGAAGAGCTGTCCATTTCAATGAACTATATTCTTTTATCACCCCCAGATTCTTGTCTTCAAACAGTAAATATTACCCAAAAAAACCTGGCAGTGAATACTGTCAATAAATACAATCCTGGTGTCCTGGCTTCAGCTGAAAGAGGGTTAATTTTCTTCTTACTAGCTGGTACAGTGCTGTGTTTTGCCTTTAGAATGAGAATAGTGTTCATATTTTACCATTCTATTCTATTATGATCATCTCAACGTCACATTTTCCTTTGTTTGGCTTATTACTGTTCCTGTCTCAACCCACAAACCTGACCTTTTTCTAGGTCCCCTTCCCGTGCCACCCAGACAGTGCTGTTGCTTTTTGGAGGTCTGTGAGCAGCAGGGACATTGGGCAGCCTATAAATATCATTTTTTCTTCAGCCAGCAGTACAAATTCTTCCTCCTGTGCCTAAGGCAGGGACACGAATTGAAGGCTGACAAATGAGCAGAGGCTACAAATGGGAATGAAAAATGCTGTTCTAATAGCTGGAGAGTTTGGGAGCAGTGATTTATAGTCCCCAAACTGCTGGAGTGTTCCTCCCCCATCCTTTCTTAAGGACATGTGGGAAGAAAGGAAATGAGACTAGGTACAGAAAGTGGAAGAGAAGATTATGTGTTTTACTGCAACAATTACTAATTGGTTGTCTGCAGCTTTGTCAAGTGCAAAAGCTTAAAAATACTTCTTCACGACTGCTGCTGCTTTGGGTTGACAGCATGTGTATATATATATATACACACACATATGTATATATATATATGTGTGGGGTTTTGCCTCACTTTGGTTCGTGGCCTCTTTGTGTCAGTGAAACATTGGGCTTGCTGTTCATCACTCTGTATTATCACTGTTGAGCATTTGTGTTCCCTGCTCTCAGAAATTTTGGTCTGATTTTAGTGCCTCTCGAATTCCCTGAAGAGAAGGGAACTCCACAGTTTTAGATGGTAAATCAGTTTGACAGTACATTTTAAAGAATTTAAGTCACAGACAGTGGTGGGGAGCTTCTTTTTGCAATTCCAGTATCCAGTTTAATTTATACTAATTCATGAATTTTTGTACCCTGACTATTCTGCTGCTTTAAAATAATTTCATTCCTTTGACTTTTTTTTTTTTAATTGAAATCTGTTTCATCATGCCTGTAATGCAGAAAAGCTTCTAAAGGAAATGTGGAATAGGAACAAAGTGTTCCAGGGAAGTGAAAGCAATAATTTCATTGATTTGGCTGAGAGAGGATGTTCCTACTCAGCTGTTGTCCAAGGACAAGATATTAAAGGAAAGGTTTCTAGCTGGAAATAGATCTTCATGAGGATAGAAGGAATGATGAGTTAAATTGGTGCTGGAAAAAGAAAACATGGAACAGGCTAAAACCTCCTCCTGGCTGTGTTTTTCTCATTGACTCCAGCCTCTCGCAGGTTTTGGGCTGCAGGAGGAGGTGCTGCTGCTTCTGCCCTCTGGAAATGGAATAGAAAGCAGTTCCCCAGCCTGCTCCCCCAGATCCCTGCGCTGTTCTGACCTGCCCTGCTCCACTTTGCTGGAAAGCATCAGCACACCCTTCCCTCCCCCGGGCCTCTTCATTCCCCAAATGCACAACTGCCTCAGAGTGCACTCACTTTTGGCTCTGCAAGGTTGCTTAATGACTTCAGGTGTTTATATGGAGACCATAAATATTGTGTGTTATTTTTTGGAAGGCTTTTCCTGGAGAAAAACAGCTCGTTATGTTCCCCTCCTTCCTAAAATGCCTTTTAAATTAGATAGAGATGGTGAAAGTGAGTGCAGCTCATAGTTAGTGTCTCTTTCTAGAAACATTCAGCTTGGTCTGGGCTGCAAGTTCTGCCATGGAAATGTGTCCTCCACAATGGGCATTTTGCCCTTACTTTTAAGGCTGCAAAAAAGAGCCTTTACTTAAAGTTGAATCCTGCTTAAACGGTCTGGAATTTGGGGGCATAAAAGGTTTTCTTCTGGTTATCCACAGGAATAAATTTCAGTGATGGGCAGTTACAACTAATGCTGAAGGGCTGGAGAAACCAAGACTTGACAAAAAGCCCAGATGTGGGGAAGGAAAGGGAGGCAGGGAGACACAGAAGGGAAGTAATTTTTAATTCATAAAACATCTCTTAACAAGTCCTTGGTATAAAGGGCAGCAACAAAAATCTAAAAGGGCCCAGGATTAAAAAAAATCTTGTATCAAAAGATAGTTTCTCTCATAACAGCATCGTCTTTGAACCTCACGTGTGAGTTGCACAGAAAGCTCTTATTTGGAGATAAACATCTACTTAGTGGATTCCTGTAAGAGCACACAGGTGGGATGGGATATTTGCATAGATACAGATATATTTGAAATACGACTCTGCACAGATTGGCTGGGGGAGCTGCAGACTGAAAAGGCACATGACAGAACTGCTTGGTGTCTGGGGCCACGTGGCCAGGGCTTCTGGTGAGTTTTGGGATCCATTTGGCCAGACTGAGGGACATAGTGTGTTAGGAAGAGCCTTGTCCTGAGCATGACCAAAGGGGCTTCAGTGACAGTACCAGGAATGGGACTTTTTAAACAAACAAAAACCCCCAAGGTGCTGTAAAATAGGGTGTTTTACCTGTAGTCATCCCCAAGGTAAATCCCTGCAGGAACAGGGGCAGAGGAATTCTCTTGCATTATATATTATATGTAAGTTAGAATATACACGTTAATATAAATACACACCTGTAGATAGTCTCATAGCTACAGATCTATCAACGTGTTCCATATTGGCCTCTTAACAAAAGAATAGCTGGATACTTAGTGAAAGAATCCATATTCTCTTTGAAATGGAGCAGTGAAATTCTGACATTCCTCTATAGCAGCTCCCACGTGAAAGAAGTGTGGTCAGAGCAAGGCACAGGCACACACTTGGGATCTGTCCTGGCTCTGCCCAGTGGAGTGTACACAGGTTGCTTGTGTTTTTCATGAGTTTGAATCTTAGGTGGCGGCTTAAAGTATGTTCTTGATCTGTCTCATTTCTCCTCAGCATCTGTTGGCATGTCATGAATTTCCTTTCCACGTAAGTTTTAGCTTTTGACACCTGTGCTGGTCTAAAACTCAGAGGGAAAATTAATCCCACTCAAGCTGCCCCCTTCTCCCTCTGCCCCTTCTGACAGTGGAGGAAACTGGGAAAGATTATAAGTTGGAATGACAATTTACAGAAAAAACTGCTCTCTGTGGGGAGCAGGGACAGCACCCAGGGAAGGGCTGGGGCTGTGCCAGGGCGGGTTTGGTGGATCTCAGGACAAGGTCCTTCCCCAGAGGGTGGTGGGCACTGCCCAGGCTCCCCAGGGCAGTGGGCACAGCCCCAAGGCTGCCAGAGC
>JAWWMP010000002.1:1253678-1296471 GCA_035047865.1 Dendrocincla tyrannina
GCCCCAAGGCTGCCAGAGCTCCAGGAGGGTTGGGATGATGCTCTGGGGCACAGGGTGGGATTGTTGGGGATGGTCCTGTGCAGGGCTGAGGGTTGGATTTGATGATCCCTCTGGGTCCCTTCCAACTCTGCTTATTCTGCGACTCAATTGCTCTTTAATCTCAGTTTTTGCTTAAAACTCAGAAGAGTTAAAATACTTTTACCTTAGTTAAAATACCATGAGCCTGCTAGGGTAGGTTTTTGCTTTCAGGAAAATTTCATTTAGAGTAATAAAATAGCTGAGGCTGGAAAAGACCTCTAAAATCATCAAGTCCATTAGCTTCCTTTTCCTGCATTTTATTACTTGCATTCTTTGGGAGACCTTCAAGTATGCATCTTGTCCTTCTGTTCCCATCGTGGATTTTGAGGGTGAAGAGCAAAACTGTTGCCAGTCTACAGAATCTGCATTGCAATTTCCCCCCCAGGTGAAAAATAGCTCCTAGTTCAGAACTAAGGTACCGAGTATTCTGTAACTTCAGTGTTTATTTCAGGGTGTCCCTCTGAAATGCTGCTTGCAGAGCCTTTTCAAGCTTTGGAAACCATTGCTCTGCTCTGAATTCAAGCAGCAGACAGGGCTGTTGATTGAGTCCTACTGATAAACGAAGTCTCCTAACCCTTTTTTTTTGGTCTGCTTTCTCTTTAGATGTGCACACTGAAGCAGTGCAAGCAGCACTTGCCAAATACAAGGAGAGGAAGATGCCCATGCCCTCGAAGAGACGGTCTGTGCTGGTGCACTCCTCGGTAGAGACCTACACTCCTCCAGGTACCTGCTGGCTGAACACACAGGGTTGGCAGAGCTGCCCCAGCCCTGGCAGTGTCCAAGGCCAGGCTGGACAGGGCTTGGAGCAGCCTGGGCTAGTGAAACGTGTCCCTGCTCATGGCAGGGGGGTGGAACGAGATGAGCTTTAAGGTCCCTCCCAGCCCAGACCTTTTGGGGATGGTCCACCTGGCCCACTGAATCCAACAGCAAAATATAAAGAGCCAAGGCTTTGTTTGGCTAAGTTGTTAGTAGGCTGCACTGAACTTTGTATTTCCTGATAACGAGGTTTCCATTGCATTTGTGCTTTGGTGTTCTTTCTCACAATTATTAGTGTCTCATCTGCAGGTACTGTGGCTGCTGAAGGCCCACATGAAAGCACCAGAGTGTGCAGGGGCCCTTTATGCATTACACAGGTTCTCTTACATCACATCTCGCTTGGAGAGAGAATCTCAGCAGGCCTGTCAGAGATGGAAATACCTCCTTTCACATGGCAGAAGACTCTTTAAAAGTTGAGGAAAATGCCAGAGCATTAAGGTGCTGCATTAACTGCAGAGCACTCATGGCATGGTTTCAACTGTGAGCAACTTGAAACAGTCAGAAAATCATACCCTGTGATTGTTCACATTGTTCAGGGCAGAATGCCTGCTTTAACTTGGAAGGGGAAGAGTAATCTTCCTGTTGTCTCACAGTGAATTCTCCAGGGCTTAAGAGAAGCTTTCTCCATACAGCAGGTTGTGCTAGCAGGCCACGTGCTTTGGGGCCAGAGTCCTGCATACACAGAAGAGGAACTTCCTCAGCTCTTTGATTCCGAGGATGTGCTCTTGTCTTTTGTAAGGTGGCCTGGGAGCAGAAACACCCTGACCTCTACTGCCCTTCTGGTTCTTCCTTCTCTTCATTCAGAGAGGTCTGCTGTGCTGCCCTCCTGCTTCCTCAGCTGTATTTCTTCTTTCTGTCCTTCCCATTTAAAGGAAATTCCACTTTTTTTTTCCTAGTCACACAACCTAGTATATTGGTTTTGTGGGTTCTCCAATTATTTCATAAGTTAACAAATAATAATTCTCTCTATTGTCCTTGGTCTTCTTTGACCCTTAATGCTTTTGCCTAGGAGATACACTAAGTATCTTTAGTTAAAATATCTTTAAGAACTACAGTTAAAAAGCCCTGAGATGCTGTGGGGACAGTGGTTCTGTGATAAAAGCTGGCTTGCACACCTGTGCATCCCAAACAACACCCTGTCCCAGGCCCATCTGCACAAGGCCAGAGGAGCACAGGAGCAGGCAGGAGCCCACGTGCAGGACTTGGGGAAGGGTCATCCTGTCCAGGCTTCTCCTGGGGCAGTTCCTGGAGAGCCTCAGCTCTCCTGGCCGGGTGGGAAACCCATCAAGACCAGTCAGCACCAGAGCACCTTCTGGACTGAAGGGGATGTGCAGAGGGGTGTGGGGGAAGGGTATTTTGGAACTGCTCACGCTGGGCTCCGGCAGGGTGTGAGCTGGCAGCGAGTGTGGTGGCTACAGCAGGGAGGTGGTCATGGCCCCAGGCCTGCTGGGGTTCAGGAGCCATTGGGACAGAGCTCTCGAGCACATCATGTCCTTCTTGTGGTGCTCCTGTGCAGGGCCTGGAACTGGACTCGATGTTCCAACTCAGGATGTTCTAGGAAGAGTTAAGTGTCTCTGGAAGGTGACTTTTTATGAGATGCCCTTCCCTCTGTAAGAGAACGGGCCAATGCTAAGTTCTGTGTCATGGGGAATCAGAACATTCAGAAGTGTTCTGGGGACTTGCCTCAACACTGTCAAATCATAAAAATAATTGTCCTTTTATGGTCCTGCCTTTATTTGCAAAGTTATCTTAGCAAGAATGACCTGAAGTTGCAAAGAACCCAAGCAGTGCTGAGCCTCTAATTGTGAGCCATTAGCCCTCTGTCTTAAATCCTTGTGTTGGCAGGAGTTAATGCAATTAAAACAGTGTTTTGGTATGAATAACTGAATTTTTGTTACAAACAGCTGCCACCAGGTCCCAGGAAGGGAGCATTGGGTTAATGTTCTTTATGCTGATGGTGATGAGGCCCTGGCACAGGGTGCCCAGAGAAGCTGTGGCTGCCCCTGGATCCCTGGGAGTGTCCCAGGCCAGGCTGGACAGGGTTTGGAGCAGCCTGGGCTGGTGGAAGGTGTCCCTGCCCATGGCAGGGGGTGGAATGAGCTGAGCTTTAGGGTCCCTTCCAGCCCAGCCCATTCTGTGAATCTGGGCACAAACACAGCTCCTGGCTGGCAGTGATGGAACTGCTTTCAGCAGCCATCCTTCCAACCACTTCAACATGCTTTTGGTGTTGTCCTCTCAAGTCTCTCATCCTTCTCACACGGATTTCCTGTGACCAGAACTTGAGCTGCAGCCTTGATGCAAGTCTGGCTCAGGGGTGGTGGCTGCTGTGACTGTCTTGGGCCAGCTCCCAGCCAGGAAGAGCTGGAAGCCAAGCTCATGGTGTTCCTTCACCACACACCACGGATTAACCCCTGCAGCTCCCATAGGGTTACTGCTGGTGTGACCTTCTCGGTGTGATTATGTTTTGATATTAGAATGCTTTGATTGTGGGCCCTTCATTTTTATACTCAGTTAATAGTGTACGCTTAAAGGGTTTGGGTTTGTTCACCTCCGCTCATGAGAGCTTATAAAGATCAGAGAGACTTCACCAGCCTTGGTTCTGGGAAGGAGGTACTGTCAGAGTGTGTATTCTGTGAGAAAACTGCTTTTTGTGTAGTTTTGTTTTTCCTCTGAAGTGATTATAGATTGCAAACGTGGTGGTTTAGTTTGTTGGGGTTTTTTTTCCAATCCCTGTCTGTTTGTAGTCCTATCTTGTTCCATATTCCTGTAATTGCTTGTTTCTGCTTTCTCTTTAAAAGAAAGGGAAGGTTGCAGGCACTGGGGGACAGGTTTGGCTGCTCTCCCAGGAGCACGAGGAGTCAGCTGCCAAAAGCTCCAAGCGTGGCAGCAGACCAGAAATGTCACAGGAGACACGGACCCAGGAATGGGGATGCACCACCAGCTGTGTCTTCTCAGAGATCCATTGTTTGGGTATTTTCATTCAGAATTGTTACGCTTGGTGAGGGAGGTCAAATGAGCCATCTACTATTTTTAACTTTGAAAATGCCATCGAGTTAAATGAGCTTCTTGTGAAATGGTTTCTGGTTTTTGTGGTTTTGGACTGTTAAGAGCAGTTGTTCTGAAGCTATTGGAAATGCACTTATTCTTGAAAAGCAGAAAGTTAAATGGCTGATAACTGAAATGCACTGCCCATGATGAGGAGCAGTTTTTTAGCATGGCTTCAGCAGATTTCTATGGGATTGTGTGTAGCTGAGTGATTGCCAGAGCTAAGGTTGCAGAATTCCTGATGTGACCCACTGCAGATTGCCATGTATGGAAGGGTCTGTTAGAGTATGGTAACACACACCCTGTCTTGCATCAAGCATATAAAGGATCATGTTCTTAAAATGCAGCCATTTCTTTAAGAGGACAAGGTTTTTTCTGTAATAAGAGATTTTATATTTCACTCAAAATCAGCAGGGATGCATTTGCTTGTTATTTAGAATGACCTTTTTATTTGTTGTTGGAAGGATAATAAATACGGAAAATATAAATATTCCCCTTGGTTTGTGTGCCAAGGGGAAACTTCTGTGAAGTTGGAAATGACTGAATGGTGATTAAATTAGGAGCCCTTTGTCACAGTTCTGACAGCAACAAATGTGCACGTAGAATGAAAAGATGCTTTACTAAGCATTCCTACGTGGTACTCATTAATGCCAGTTTATGTGGTTAAAATACATGCTTGCTAATTACTCCTTCATTGAACTTTAGAGCACTCTGCCTTTTTTAGTAATTAATTCTCAAAATAATTTTTGGAAAAGAGAAGATTTCCCCCCGCCCTCCAAAGAAATGAAAAGGGAAATACCCAACCAATACCAAAAATGTAATGGGATTTACAGATGGGATGGGATGAAATGTACCTGTTCAGTGAGAGGGGATGGGGTGGGGTGCTCACTGAAAGTGAGTGCAGTAGGCACTGGAGGTAGAAGCCTTTGTTGCCTCTTCCATCCTTCCCAGTACTGGAGATCCCAAGCTTGGCTTCAGGTGTGTTGCAGCCCTGCTTTGTGCAGGTCGTGGTGTCCAGGGCAGGGTTTGTGGATGGGAATGCGTCCCGTTGTTTGGTCCGTGCAGCACAGAGAGGGCTGCACAGGGAGCATGGGCCGTGGAGGGCAGAGCTCCATGTTGTCCCCTGGGTTGGGTCACTGCCACATGACGTGCCTGTCATGGTTATTTTGATCACAGACACCTCGTCAGCATCAGAAGATGAGGGCTCCTTACGGCGGCAAGGGCGGATGAGCTCCACTCCGTTCCAGAGCCATTCCAACGTAGAGCCCTGGCTTACCCGGGTCATTCAGGGCTCCTCCACCTCATCCTCTGCATCCTCCACCTCATCCCATCCTGGAGGGAAACCTGCTGCTTCCACTGCCGCTCCTGCCACCGCTGCTGCCACTGTGCTTGCAGATCTCATGGCACACACCCAGCTAGGTCAGTAAACCTGCCTGTGTGCTTGCAATAAACCCAGATTCCGAGCCCCAGAGCAGGGCTAAACACAAAGGTCTTCACAGGAGATACCTGTCAATAGCCCTAAACTGTGCAATTCGCAGCTCAGGTATGTATGGTGTGTATGTATGTCATTTAACCCCAAAGCAGCTGTTCATGAGATCTGAATGTGCATTCTTCGTGGTAAAATGCTTGATTTACCCGGAAACTGAGGTTCAGTTTTACTGATTCCAAAGCAGACTTTCAGAGGAATGCTGGTTTTGGTGCATGCTGTGCAGGCTGTGTGTATTCACCCTAAAGAGTGTCAGGTTGTGCATTTCAGACATGATTCAGTTGGTAAATACCTAAAAGATTAGAAAAACACCCAGAATTTTGGGAAAGTTACGAAATCAGAGGTACTGATTGCTAGGGGAATTCTTCCTGTTTGTACAAAACACCCTTTAAAGAAACCCAAATGTTCATATTCCTATTTCCAAGCTTATTTATGAGAAATTTGCAGTGTGACATTGGTGGATGTAAGAAAGATGGAATACACCAACACTTCTCTTTGAGCCATTCTGGATTTCACATTATGGATTAAAAGGAGTGATGTTTAACTCCTTAAAATTGCAAAACCTCCCCATCTTCACTGGATTGATGAAATTCTTAATCTATGTGTAAAAAATGGAAAGATACAGAAAATGTAACATGGCATCCTGTTATGTCTGATGCCTCAGGCTGGATAAATACCCATCAAATTTCACAACATCAGGACTGTTTAATCAACAGCATTGTATGCAAAATCAAGGCCTCATTAGGAGTTCAGAGTCCAGCATTGAAGCAGCTGAGTGCTGGACTGTGTTCAGGTTTGAAATTTCATTAGTGGGAAGTAAAGAAGCAATGATAGAGTCTGTCAGAAAGGAAGCTCAGGAATCATTAAGAGCCGATCTACTGAAAATGTTCATCAAGGTAACATTTCCAGTGCCTTTGCCAAAAACACAGAGATGCCCTTTGGCATGAAGAAGTGTCTTCCTCATTTCTGGAATGCTTGCCTTGTTCCATCCCTTTCCATTCCTAGCTTGGTAACATTCATGCATGGCCAGTATCAGTTCAGTTGGGTCATTTTCCCTTCTCTTGGTAGTCTCCCTTGCTCACAAGAATATGAAAACTCAGTCAGTTCTTACACTGCAATCCTTTTTGATTCTCCATGAATACCCACATACTTTCCCAAAGGGGCTCTGATTTGTCCTAGAGCAGAGAAGAGCTTATTTATTTTTTCAGATGGTGTGCTGACATCAGCAATCTAAAAGGCATCTTATGTATTTTAATGACCATGCCCTGCTGAAATATTCTGTGTTTTGGTTGTGTACTGAATAGCTGGTGACAATTTGGAGATGCTGGAGAGGTTAAATTTAGCAGCTTGTTCCCTTGCAGCTCCTCCTCTCCAGTGAGCCCAGACCAAGTGCCCAGGCAGTGAACTGCAGTGCTGGAAGTGCAGAGTTACACAATGTGATGGAGTCAGATAGGAAAGTGCATTATTTTTAAGCTGTTTTGTTTTTCACTTACAGCAGCAAGAACAACATCTACGTGTTGTTTGGGTGTTGGGTGTTTTTTTCCTTTTCGTGTAGTTTTCTTTCTTAAATTAATAAGGCTGGCAGTATGTGTTGGTTTTTTCCAAGGTCACCATCTCAACTGTGGAGTATTTCCCACAGTTAGCTCTTAGAGTAACTGGAAATACAGATTATTGTGGCTTTTAATTCTCTGTCACATCCCATCTGTTCTCTCTTGGGACGCTGCTCTCTTGCTTTTATCTCTCTCCTCTCATCACTAATGAAAAGGTCTGAATCTGATTACCTGGTTTTTCCTGAAGTCACAATCCACTCACCCTTTTCTTTTTTGACTCCTCACCCCCCTCTCTTTCCTTGCTGTGCTGCAGCATCTCTGGATGATACAGAGTAATTGCACGGGGGCTCATGGGCCTTCTGTAAGAAAATGCCCAAAGAATTAACTAGTTTAATGTGATTTTTATCTGAGCATGAACCCTGTAAATGGAACTTGGTCCCTCTCTGTACAGAAGGCATTGACAGAGAACACTGTCTGTCCATAGAGGGTTTTTCAGGTGAGAAGGGGGGACTTGGGGGGAACCAGGAACACTTGGCTCTGTGGCCTTTGCTCTGGCTGAGTTGTGTGCTGCAGGAATTCCATGGTTTGGGCCTTTGGCAAAGCTGAGAGGGAAAAAAATCCCATCCAAAAATATACAGAACAGAGTGAGAGAGTTTCAGGTGCTTGTTTGGGCTCTCTGTAGGTCCTGTTGTACAGGTCAGGTTTGCACACAGCTGGCACCCTTGTGGTTCCTAATGCCAGGGAGTGAAGTGACACTTTGTCCTTCGTGTACCTGACCCTCATGAAAGGAATTTGGGCTTCTTGCTCAGTGGTCTCTGCAATCCAGACAGTGGCATTGCAGTGAGGGATGGGAATGGAGTTCAGTTTGTCTCCTGGTGATGCCTCTTAAACCTGGTTGAAATGTGGGAGCTGTTTTAGTGCTGGTCTCTGCCCAGAGTGGGCCATACTGTGTGTCTTTCACAGCACTGCCTGGGCCTCCCTGTGCCCTGTGCAGCTCTTCCAGCAGGGTTTGGGACACGCTGAGGTGCAGCTCCTCCAGCTCTTCCCGGCTGTGCTCCCGTTTTCACTCAGCAGGGTTCTGGAGTTTCCAAGCCTCCAATTCTTGTTGTCTTTTGTTCAAACACTTCTCACAAGTACTGCCATTTCCTAACCTGCTCCCTGCAAAGCCATTCCTTGATGTAGGTTATAGTTTGGGGATGATGATAGCAGCCTTTTACACGGGCAGTTGGTGGTAGGGTAAGGGGGAATGGTTTTAAACTCAAAGAGAAGAGAGATATAGGTTAGATATTGGGAAGGACTCCTTCCTGAGGGGTGGAGAGGGGCTGGGATGGAATTCCCTGAGAAGCTGTGGCTGCCCCTGGATCCCTGGGAGTGTCCAAGGCCAGGCTGGAGCAGCCTGGGCTAGTGAAGGTGTCCCTGCCCATGGCATTGGGTTAGAATGAGATGGGCTTTGGGATCCCTTCCAGCCCAGAGCAGTCTGTGATCCTGTGACATTCCCTGAGCATTTCTCTACAGCCAGGACACAGGGCACAGCTCCAGGCAGAGCAGGCTTTGGCCTCCAGGTTGTGGCAGTGCGAGCACACGAGGGTTTGGGAAATGCCCAGCTGTAAGAAGCGACTTGGACTGTATTAATTCTTGAGAAAGCCTGACGAGCTCCCCTGTGTGTGTTGCATTCCTGCAGAGAACCACTGTGCCCCCCCAGACGTGACCACTGGCCTGGTGGGCCATCTGCACCACGAGCGCCCCCAGGTAGCGTCGGTGCGAGGAGTGCCCAGAGCCTACAGCAGCAGCATCTTGGAAACTGCAGATGGTGATTGTGTTATGAACCTCCTTTTTATCTGGGCATGTTCATCTGCCTGCCTCAGGGCTTTAAATCTCGAGAGATATCAAAACACCTACCTGTTTTTATTTAATTTAAATGAATCTGTAAAATACACAGAGGCAAATCAGCATTCAGCAAGGTTTTGCATTGTGACTATTTTTGGGTAAATTTTAAAATATTGAAAGGTGAGCTTATTTTTTCCCAAGCATTCTGATGCTTGCAGAATGGAATGAAAGGGAAGATGTAGCAAATAACCTAGACTTCTGGAGAAAAGAGCTTTCTTCATGTTTCTGTTGCAATCTCATGAAGGGCTCAGTGGCTTGAAAAGCGAAAACAAGGTGTGAGAAGGTAACAGGTAGCCAGGGAACAGCATTGTTTGGAAACAAATGAAGGCATTTTCTTCCAAACAAGGTGCTCATCCTGAACACTTGTCGATGTGAAAGCTGTTTGTTTGAAGTGTTCGTTAGTAATGTGGCAAATAACAAATCTCTTGCATTTGACAGGTGTCCCGGTGAATAGCAGAGTGTCCTCTAAAATCCAGCAGCTGCTGAATACCTTGAAAAGACCAAAGCGGCCACCTTTGAAAGAGTTTTTTGTGGATGATTTTGAAGAACTGCTAGAAGGTTAATTCTCTTTCAGATACACTTCTCACTCTTTGTGGAAGGCAGAACTGATACTTCATAGCAAGTGCTGGTTTCTTTTTCTCCTCCCAATAGAAAAGAAATCATGGTAGAGTTGTCACAGTGAACAGAGGAAGGTCAGATGTTATCACAAGTGAGAGATAATCTTCAACTCAACACTCCTCCTCAGTGTGCCATTTCTGAGCCACTGCCTCTAGGTTCCCTCCACTATTGGTTTGAGGGTTTAAGACAAGACATTACTGTGATTCTAGTCTTTCTCTGAAGGTTCTTCAAACAGGGTTAGGTGGACTTCCTCTGGGGTGGAGAGCATTGAGGTCACTGTGGAGAGCATGGCTTGGAACCATTCATTTTACTTACTGCCTGCTTTGGGTGTTGGCTGGCTCCAACCAGGGTTGTTCATTAAGATCTTTCTCCACTTTCTGGAGCAGCTTGGAGCAGGACTTTAACAAAAGGCCTTTCTTCAAAATTACATATTGTTACAGAAGTATAGTGCCATTTTTCATCACCTGTTGAGAATTCAGTGCAGCCAAAATCAACGTCCAGATGTCACTGAAGCCATTATCTCTGATAACCCTTCTTGATTTAGTGGAGGCTCTGGCTGAAAGAGATGTGGAGAGCAAGCAGCAGAAAATAGCAGCTTTCCAAAGTAGGTAGAAATGGAGATTCAGATCTGGTCCTTTGAGAATGTGGAATCAGAACTCTGAAGTGATGGTCATTGCTTTTTTGGGAAGCCAGCAGATGATGAGCAGAGCATCATCATAAAGCAGGGAAGTAATGCTAGCTGTGAGGAAGAGGGAAACTGGTTCATGGAACAGTCTGGAAAATACAGCCTATTGATGTTTGCTGTGCTCTGGTTTTAGTGCAACAGCCTGACCCCAATCAACCAAAGCCTGAAGGACATCAAATGAATGTACTCAAAGGGGAACCCTTAGGGGTCGTGACCAACTGGCCACCCTCTCTGCTGGCTGCCCTGCAGCGCTGGGGGACCACCCAGCCCAAAGCCCCCTGTCTGACAGCGCTGGACACCACTGGGAAAGCCATCTACACCCTCACCTATGGTATGTGTGGGTGCTGCCTCTGGAGGGGGGAGGTGTCCCTGTGGGGTGACAGTGCTCATCACACAGCGCTGCTGGAATGCAAATTGGCAGCTCTTTGGATGTGAAAAATGGTTTTAATGAACTTAAGGATGGGGAGATGTTTATGGTAGTAATTCTTTGCAAGTGGCTGTAAATCTCAGAGAATTGTGGGGTGTTTTTTTGGTAAAATAACACTGACAACAGAGCACTGGTGTAAACTGGGAGGAAGAAGCAGATGGCTCATAATGCACTCTTCAGATTCCCAGAGCAGACATTCCACTTTAGCATCTTGCACATCCTTCTAGAGGGGACTCATGCTGCAGGAGCACATTCAGGACATGATGCTGGGGCAGTGGAACTTGCCTGTATCAGGGAACTAGAAGTATTATAGTAATTTTTTTTGGAAGATAGCTGTGTCCTTCAGGACAGCTCCTGCATCATTCCATTGTATAGTTTGTTAGCATGTCCAGCTTTGTTGTTTGCATTCTTACAGATGAAGGAAATGCAGCTGAACAGCTGCATTAGTTTAATTACCCTGCAGTGGAGCTTTGAGAGTAGTTTAGTGTATCGTGTTTAGTTTTACACTAAAAAAAGAAAGAAAAAGTTAAAAGAAACCAACCTCTGAATTGTACTTGGCCTCTGCCAACTGCCATCATGGTTGGAGCATGTATGAGGCACTGAGATTTGTCAGTTAAATGTTAGAATTTTAGTTCCTGTTTCTTAATCTCTTCGCTTTGTGGTTCTTTAGGCAAGCTGTGGAGTCGAAGCTTGAAGCTGGCCTATACCCTGCTGAACAAGCTAACCACTAAGAATGAGCCCCTGCTGAAGCCTGGAGACAGGGTGGGTGCTGCTGGAAGTTTCCCTATGGATGGAGTAGTGAGGAGCAGCTTTAGCTGAAGAGAGCCCTGTAATAATGTATTGGCATAACATAATGTGAAATAATCATTTGTGTGGCTGGTAATAATACATTGTCCCAGGATTTAGTATTTCTGTTCCTAGTATAGATGAACCTGGGCATTATTGTGAAGGTTTTGTTCCACAAATTTAGAAGCAGCCTCTCCTCTCTGCCAGATGATGGAAAATCACATCTCCTCTCACTTTAATGTGTTTTGTAGGTAGCTCTCGTATTTCCCAACAGTGATCCAGTTATGTTTATGGTGGCATTTTATGGCTGTCTCCTGGCAGAACTTATTCCTGTCCCAATAGAAGTTCCACTCACAAGAAAGGTAGGCAAACGTCCAGCATTTTTATGGTTTGGTAAATCAATGGAGTGTTTGTGTTGGGAGAGTGTCTAAATCCTACAGACCTTGCTTGGGAACCCTCCCAGAGCCTGCATGTTGGAAAGCATCGACTGAACTGCTCAGTGGACATTCTCTGCTTGGAGTTGTATTTAATATTTAGTTAGGGAAAGGGGGGAGATAATATTAATACACTACTCTTAGTAATAGTATTAGGTATTTTAGGATACCTAATCATAGAAGTTATTTTAATTTGTTATTTTTGAAAACTGCAGAAGTATTTCTCAAAATATATCACAGACACATCTTTTCAGCTCTCATGCTGAGTAACGAGGCAGGCAGAGACACCACAGTGAGCTGGGAGTACAGCTGCAGTCCCACACTCATTGTGGTTATTAGGAAGGAGCTGAAGCCACAGGCCCTGCTCCTCAGTGTGCCAGGACTCGGAACCAGCATCAAGGCAGGTTCCTGTTCCACCAGAACTCATGAACACCCCTGCTGGGTCGAAGAGGGATGCACAACCATTGCTCCTGACGCTGCTCTCCTTGCCAGAGCTGCTGCCAAAATCTTAGCTGGCAGCGAGCAAAGCCAAGCCTTCTCAGTGCTTTGTCTTCCATAAATGGTCTTATGTGATAGCTGTTTGGTTTTTCCTGTGATATAAATTGACTTCAGGTTTTCTAAACATGGAAAAATTCCAGTAAACTGTACAAAAAGCTTTGGTTTTTGTGATTTTGCTGTCACTTGGTTTCTCTGTAGGACGCTGGCAGTCAGCAGATTGGGTTTCTTTTGGGCAGCTGTGGAGTAACCCTGGCTTTAACCACTGATGCCTGTCAGAAAGGCCTCCCTAAAGCTCAGACTGGTGAAGTGGTGACATTCAAAGGTGTGCTTTTATTTTTTATGGCGTAAAAAGCAGCTCTATTCATTGTTGCTGTCCAGCAACAGTTCTGGGGTTTGCTTGTGTGGTTTTACACACAAAGCATTCATTGTCACAGCAGGACTTCTTGCTGCTTCTGTCTCTAGGGCAGGGCTGGCTCCAGCCTCTGCCTGCTTGCTGTTGCTGCCCCTGAATCCTGGGGGGAAAAGCCCTGGCTTTTGGGACTGTGGGGACAGGAACTTTTCTCTTTCTTTGCAGGCTGGCCTCGTCTCGTTTGGTTTGTGATTGATGGGAAGCATCTGGCAAAACCAACCAAGGACTGGCATCCCCAAGTCCGGGATGCCAGCACTGAGATTGCTTACATTGAGGTGATTTCCTGCAATAGGCCTAATTCTGATGGTTGCTCTATTGTAGTTTATGTGACATTTTCTTCCTTTAATCTCTTGGTACAATAAAGAGATGACTATGATAATTTCAACTGTGAAACAAGAATGTTTCCCCCCAGGCTGCCAGGCAAGCTGTCATTTGAGGGGCTGTGTGGAATCAGGTTGAAGACTGGGGTTAATCAGCACTTTAGGATCCCTGGGACAGTTTGTTTAATTGGAGTAGAGAAACAGATTTCATATGATACTGGTGTATTCTCTGAACATCAGTGTATTTACATGGTAGCTTTTTGACTTTTTAAAAAAGCTTGCTTTGTTTTTATACTGAAATGTGCTTTCAGTTCACAGCTGTGAATCTCCCTGACTTTGTTGCTAATCTAATGCTTGTGTCCACTTCCTCTTCTCAGTACAAAACAAGCAAGGAGGGCAGCACAGTGGGCGTCACCATCTCTCATGCCTCCATGCTGGCACACTGTCATGCACTGACTCAGGCTTGTGGTTATTCAGAAGGTAAGTTAGATGGGTGGAACTTGGAGTTTTCAGACCATTCATGTCGCAAAACCAAAGGACTGTAGAGACACTGCAGTGGCTTTAACTGCAAGGGAAAAGCCAAGTCTCCTCATTCATGATGGCTGTGATGTGTGAAGGAGAGTGAGCCTCTTGTGAAATCATAGTCAAGGAGGGGATCTTCCTCTTGGCTGATCATGTCCCACCAGAGAACATCTCCACAGGCATGGGAATATGGTGAGGGAGCTGCTTGTTGTCAGTGGTTCTCCCCGTGCACAGCCAAGAACTGCACTTGGTTTTGGCCATGTGCACCAGCATTGAGCACAAACCTCCCTGCATACCCCCTCCTGTGTCAGTGGGGAGCAGGTTTCACCCAAGGAATACAGAATAGCCCTTGAAAATCAGCTGGAATCTTTGAGTCTTATCTTTTAAATCCCATAAGATACTCAAATTTTTCAGGGAAAATATTAAAGAAAATTTAGTACAGACATGGTAATATTTCTCACTGGGTTTAATTCTTTCAAATATAGATGAACTTTTCAGTTCAGCTGAAGAAGTTTGCTTCCAAACTAAATTTTTGGTGTGCATAGTTCCTTGGCAGATACTGCAAACGCACGGAAGGGGTATTATAGTGAACCAAGGTCTTAAATAGTGTGTGATAATCTAGTGTGTAATCATAATTCAGAGATGATTGCTGTAAGTAAAGCAAGCCACTCGGAGCTTTAGCTGCCTGTTTGTTGCAGGCAAACAGGCATGGCAGCAGAGCTTGGGTTCTTAGCAGTGGGGGAAGTTTCAGAGTTGCTTTAGCAAATATTTGGAATTCTTAAGTATTCTTATAAATACACTTTTTAAATCTGGGATTTCTGTCCTTCGCTTTCAGCTGAAACACTAACAAATGTCTTGGATTTCAAAAGAGATGCTGGCCTTTGGCATGGAGTGTTAACAGTGAGTATTGGAGGCAGTTAGAAAACCTGCAGCAGGCTGGGGGAGTGCACTGCTATCAGAATGAGGCCGTGAGCTCATCAACCCTCTCAAACAATTTCTTTGGTTCTGTATTGATATTTTGCAGAATGAAGTGTTGCTTTTTCAGTAACTTGTGTAGCTCATGTTTTCATGGGGGACACACACAGCTCTCACTACCATTAGCTGTGAGAATTGTGCTGTGGCTGTGATGATGGGGGATTTTTTTAAGCATTGGTACATGTATAATACACACTATAAAATGCTGTGTATTTGGAGCCATTTGAACGTTTATTTTTTCCTCTTTTTCTCAGAGTGTTATGAACAGGATGCATGTCATCAGTATTCCCTATGCACTGATGAAGGTTAATCCACTTTCCTGGATACAGAAAGTCTGCTCATACAAAGGTAACCTAAAAGTATTTTTACTTCACCCATCTTTTGGGATGATTCAAAGCAAATGAAATTGTTTGTATTCAATGCCTCTGAGTCCTCTGTTTCAGTATTCTGTGTGCTGAGGCTTTCACTGATGGTGGCTCCTTCTGAGAGGCCTCTCACGAAACTGCCTTTCTCAGTGTTTCATTTCAAACAAACATTTCAAGTCTGTAATCAGGCCCATCTGGAGGCACTGAGTATTGGCACACGTTGAATATTTGGCGTTTGTATTTGTTTTGAGCGTGTGTAATTAGCTTCATAAATTCCTGTAAATACACAGGAATACTCAGACACTTTTCTCACTGATCTTTCTCTGTCCTGCACACACAGCATGATTGTGGTTTGCTTTCCAGCCCGGGTAGCAGTGGTGAAATCCCGTGACATGCACTGGTCCCTTCTGGCTCAGAGGGAGCAGAGGGATGTCAGCCTGAGCTCCCTGCGGATGTTGATCGTGGCCGACGGAGCCAATCCCTGTGAGTGGGGGGTGTTCCCTGAGGGTCGGGCGTGCCAGGGTTCTGTGTGTTGCAGACCCTTTGTCAGAGCTGATGCTTGGCAAGTTGAGCAGTTTGTTCTGTAGTGAAATACTGTTGGTGTGCCAGTGATGCCACTGCTTTTTCATTGCTCTTTGCACTTCTTGGCTGTATTTAGCTCTGTGAATTAAATTTGGAACTTCATGTTTTCATTAGTTTGTACTCTTACATGAATTGACATGAACTGATACCTAGGAGATCTGTAGATAGAAGTGTAATCCATTTTGGGCCAAGTGCCACAGGCCAGGCAGAGATGGGAAGTTGAAGGTATGCCAGAAGCATTTGATGTTTGCTTTTAAATGACCTCTAAGAAACAACCAGATAGGAGCTTCCTAAGAAGTTGATATACAGTTACCCTTAGGGACAAAGTGTTCTGATCCCTGAAGGACTTTCCATGGTGGGAAGTGTTAGTGCTGCCAAATTAGTTGTTAGTCACTGGGAGTTCTTTTTCCAAGTCTAATAATAGGCTGGAATATCATTCAGACAATTTGAAAATGTATTGGGTTTGTGCACAAAAGGGACAATATTCCTACAGCTGAGCTGAGAGTGAGCACACACTTTGGATTCCTGCAGCTCGAGCTTTCCTTCCCATGGCAAAACGTTTGCAATGGTGTGATTGTTCTTTTTAGGGTCGATATCTTCCTGTGACGCCTTCCTGAATGTGTTTCAGTCCAGAGGGCTGAGACCAGAAGTGATCTGCCCCTGTGCTAGCTCTGCTGAGGCATTAACAGTTGCAATTCGCAGGTAATTCCCTTTGCTGGGAAGGGAACTGACGCTTTTCTTGGTAATCCAAATGTGCCACAGAATGGTTTGGGTAGGAAGGAGTTTCATCCCCCCTGCCATGGGCAGGGACACCTTCCACTAGCCCAAGTTGCTCCAGCCTGGCCTGGAACACTTCCAGGGATCCAGGGGAATCTGGTGTTTTCTTTGAAAAGTTTATTATTTTCTAGGAGTAGTCAGGCATATGGTGTGGGTTTTTTCATGGTTTGGGAAAGCCAGGTCTCATCCTCACTGATGTTGCTGAAGGACCTTTTGAAATGCTCTCAAAACAAGCCTTACTTATTTGGGAGGAAGAAGATGCTGAATCTTCAATTAATTGGTTCTTTGCAATGCCTTGTAAACAGAGAACTAAACAGAAAAAATATTTGTAACTGGTCTGAAGAATACCATGGGATTTCTGGAGATAGCAAAGGAAGCTCTGAAAAAAGGGAATACTTTGATTATTAATAGGGCTATGGATGGAGAACGTGCTGGAATTTTATGGGAGGTGGTTCTGATCAAAATGTGCTTTTTCAGGCAATCAGTTTCAAGAAGACTTGAAATAAAAATATTTGAGATTCTGGAATTTTATTCTAGTTTTTTTTAATCTAGTTACAGCATATTACCAGTCTTGAACTCGTTTGTTTAAAGTGAGCAACCATTATTTCTCTTTACCTTAGCAAGCCTGAGAGACTGGCACAGTGTTTTTGGTGACCATAAGACCATTGCTCTGTTGATCCACATGTGACTGGACTTTGTTTTGCAGACCTCCTGAGCTGGGGGGGCCCCCTCCAGGAAAAGCAGTGTTATCCATGAATTGCCTGAGTTTTGGTGTGATCAGAGTGGATACAGAGGAGAAGCTGTCGGTGTTAACTGTGCAGGATGTTGGTCAGATTATGCCTGGAGGTAGGAAAGCATTTCCTGTAGCTTTAAGCATATTCCACATAAGTTATCTTGGCTATTATACTTGTGCTGGGGGAATAAATAAAAATGTTAAACACCTTTAAGGTAAGGTGACTTATGTTTTGACACATTCCCTGAACATGTGATGACTGGACCCTTCGTGCTGCCTGCTCCAGCTTTCAGGCTGGCAGTGCAACGTTCCATGGCACTGTCTGTCTCAGGGTGCCACTCACTTCAGGCCTTGTCCTGACCTGCTCTGCTGTGCTTGGAGAGAACGAAATACAGATTTTTGGGAATTCTCCTCACCCCTCAGGTTTGCTGTGTAATTGCCAAAGAACCTCATTGGTTCTGGTCGTGCCCTTGGCACCTTTGGCTTTGCTGTCCTTGGTGTCCTTGGGAACCTCCTGCCTTGCTGAGCTGTGGTTCCAAAGCCCTCCTCTCATTTACTCGGGGTGAAGATGGAGAGCCAGCTTGTGCCTCTTCTCTGTAGCCCAGGGCTGTGACACAAGCAAGAGGAATCAGCCAGCTTCCCACTCTGCTGCTGAACATTTCAGCCACTGTGTAGCAAGTTTCACTGACCGTGTTTAATTCCCCTCGTTGTTCCCAAAGTCACTTTGCAACCCCCAAGAAGGGTGGTTCAGTTATTTTTACTGAACTTAAATTCACATTTAGAGCTTCCCCCTGCTACCAATAGAAGACTGAGCAGAAGCTCTGCATTTCATACCAAAATGAAGGGAAGGAAGCCCCTTTGAAGTCAGTTTGCCAGGGCAGGCCAGTGGGAATGCAGCCATTGAGGATAATGACTGGGTGTTTTTGGGTGGCCTCAGTGTGAAACCATAAGTGCAGGGAAAAAAGGTATGGTGACCCAATGACTTCCTGGCTTCTGAATTGCTTCACCTGACCCTTCAAACTGGTGGTGTCAAACTGGTCTGCAAAGACCCAGAGGACATTCAGCTGTTCCTTTCTGTGCGAGCTGCAGCTGGTGCCTGCACACTCAGAGGAATATGGTGTCAGCAGAGATGTCACTTGGTCCTTGAGTGGCTTCTCTCAGGTTTATTTTCCAGCCTAATCAGTTCTCTGGTTCTGTGACTGGCATCTGCATCTCAACAGAGTGGTGATATTTCTGTATGGACTGCTACTGCTGTCTGGTTTGGGTGTCCTCACTGCTGCTGTCCCCTTGAAACCCCACTGAAATTCAGCTGGGCTCCCAGTCTTCTGCGTAGGTTGTAGGTTAGTCACAGGGACATGGAGGCAGTGAGTCTTCTGCCCTTCAGGTAGCCAGTGGTGTACTGATGGAGCTTAAGTTCCTTGTTGGTCCAGTTTTTGTTCAAGACAAGTGGTATTTGATGCAGGATTGATTGAAGTCCTCCTTTGGATGAGTTTATCCCATGGAGATGCTTCTGGCTTCGCTGTAGGCTTTCTCTCTGGGCAAGTGTGCTTGACTCCACTGAGGCACAGAGCAGCCTACAGCTGCTTTCCCATTCAGCTGTTAGAGTTGTAAGTCCCCTTGGTTCATCTTCGGTGAGATCTGCTCAGTGGCAGGTTAAACTGTGCCTTGGGATGCTGGAAGAGTTCCCTGTGTGCCTGTGGGTAAGTAATTTCCCCTCACTGTGAGTTGTTAATGGAAAACACACCCCTGTCCTTGTGAAGTGCCTGCTGAGCAGTGAGGGGGGATCTGTGGCAGAACCCTCCTCCTTTGTCAAATTCCTTGGAGCATTGTCTGCCAAATCAAGGGACCCCTGTGGGTTAGGGTGCCACTGACAGGCAGCAACAGCACTACTGTAACTGTGTGTGAGTGAGGAGTGTTGGGTGACTTGTGTGACTGTGAGAGGAGAACACTAAATGTGTGTCACTGAGTGCCTCGAGGCGGTACAGCTTCTAATTGATGGCTGTTGCTATTATAAAATACAGTAGTAAGTGGCAAAACTACTTGCAGGTTAAGCAGAATTTGGACAACTTAATGAACTAACACTTCTTGAGAACTCTGATTAGCATTGGGCTGTCAGAATCTGGGGCAGATTTGCTCTGATTTGTCCACGTGAGAAAAATTCCAGCAAAAGTTTCTCTGTCTGCTTCTTAAGTCAGGATACACATGATAGAGTTCATTCTGGAGTATAATGGATATCTCTGTTCCCTGGGATGGTCTCTTAAAATGATTTTCCAGAGTAGAAAGAAGCTCAAAAGGCTAGCAGTTCTTACAGGTGTGTGCCAAATGAAAAGAAATTAATGACTTTAGGAAACAAATGACATGTTGTCCAATGAGTCTGCATGTACATTCTAACAGTGGATATACTTGTGCCTGGTGAGATTGGTGCTTTGTCCTCTGTGGTATTCATGGAGGGTGTGCCCTGTGCATCCTGCCTTGGTGTCTGGCATACAGGAGAGAACATACTACCACCTGCTCACTGATGACTGGCAAGTCATGCTCTTCATCTGCTTTTGGTTTTGTCTTTTTTTCCCTTAGATTGCTCTGCCTTCACCAAAGGCCTGATTTGGGGCAGATACCATCCCTGAAGGCTTTGTTCCATCCTCTGATCCCCACTCAACTTGGAAGTGCTTACATGCCCTAGTCTTTCACATCCTCTGTGATGCAGGAGCTCACGTTCCTGGATTTCATTTGGAAATGGTCAAGCCATATGGTTTGGATCTCATTTCCTGTGCAGATCCCAGGCGTGCTTTATTTGGGAACCACCTGGTTCAAAGGTCATGGATAAAGTGTCCACTTTCACCCTCATTTTCTTCAGATCTGCTTGTTCTGAGACACTGAGCCCACCTGCTCTGGGGATCTTCTTCAACAGACTCGTCAGCGCCAGGGTCATGTCCTGTGTCACTGCTCTTTAACCCACAGGCCACTCGTGGTGCCACCGTCCCTTCACAGGCATTGTCTACCGTGAGTGCCCATCCCAGGAGTCTCAAGGGAGGTGCATACATGCACAGAACAACCTTCCCAGCCAAGATAGCATGGGAATTCTTGGGAGGAAACCTCGTGTGCATTCCCCTGGAATCTTCTGGAGGGATGACATTTTGCCTCACCTGGCTGTTTTGCATGGTTTCTGCCTGGGACTGACATTGCTAAATTTGGCTCACAGCAACCTTCGGTTCATTTGTTCAAATTAGGCTGGTAAGGTTGATAGGGAGAGTTCCAAAGCTGTTTTCTTCTGCCTGTTTTGTGCCTCCAATTTTCACATCAACTGGAGTGTGATTGCCATGTTACCTGTCATCTTGGAGGTATTTTATACCTTATGCTTGAACCTGGATGTGGTTGCTCAGGCTATTCAGTTCAGTTTGTCTCCCTGCTACTTCCCAACTAATAATTTCCATTCTTTTACAGGGATCCTTCTCAGGTTCTTTCTTTGACAGGAGAGTAACACTCTCGAATCCTAAAGTTCTATATCCCTGTAGCTCCTAATCACACTAAGGCTGGGTCTTGCCAACAGTGCTGCTGCAGCAGCTGCTTTCTTATACTCAAGCAGAAGACTTGGAGTTTGCACCAAATCTTGGGCTTGTGCAGGAACTTGTGCACGTGCAGTGTCACATTCTGGACTGTGACTGTATTCACTTCCTTTTCTGGAAGTTCAAGGAGAATGTTTCCAGCTTCCTAAATGTTGGGAGGCTCACATTGTGTCGAGCCCAGGGGTGTCTTGGATGTCATTGTGTCCTCTGTTTGTCTCAGCAAACACTTGCCCAGGTTCTGATAGTTACCACAATGAATCTTCACTGCAGAGGAATCTGATTCCTTCATCTCACTGCCTGATTTGTGGAGGGACTTGTTACAGAACAACTTGGTGGATCTTTCAGTCTTTTATCCTAAGCTGTGATATAGCAGCACATTTTTTCCACTCAGTCCTTAGAATTTATTATAATAATCAATCCCACTTGACTTGAATCTGACACACAGTGGCACAACAGCCTGACTCTGCAGACAGCTTCTCTCGAGGCCTGTGCCAGTGGTACACTTGGGATGAGATGTTCTCTTCCAGTTTAAATGTCCTACTTTGGCTGCTGGTGTGACCATCTTTAGAATCCACATTTATGTTCAACCCTACCTGGGAAGTTGCCTTGCTTTACGCCTATTGCCCTTTCCAAAGGAGCAGGAAGAGATTCAGGTCCTTGGCATTTCACATCCCCACGTGCTGTTTTCCTCCAAGAAAGGGTGTCTCAGGAAACCCTGCAAATACCTTCCTCAATGTCTCTAGGGCCATTTTATCCTGGTCTTGCAGTGTTTTTCTTAAGGCTTCATGCTTCTAGAAGAGAAGTTCTAGCTAAAGACACAGACAGTGCAAGGGTAGCTGTAGGGACCCACTGTGAAACACAAGGGAGCACTTTCTGACCCTCAGCAGCCCCTTTGCTCGCAGCCTCCTGCTCTGCAGGCCCTGGCATTCTTCTTGCATTCCTGCTGTGCTAGTCTTGAACGCCCAAAGCTGAATGCAGGCTTTGGGGGGCATCAGGGTGGTCCTTTGCACAGCAGGATTCTCCTCCTCTGCCGGGATGACCTGCTGAGAGTCTCCCTCTGTCAGAATGTACATGTGGACTCATTTGAAGAAGAGAGCTTTCTCAGCAGCAATCTGTGTCCTTGGGGACGTGCAGTCCACATGTACATTCCCGTCCCATCTGCTTTTCCCTTCTCTCTAATTCTTTTTCAGATGCAATGCTGTTGAGAGAGACTGAAATGGTGGTAGATGCACTCTCTTGTATGTCACACATGAAGCAGGACAAGGAGGAGAAGCGAGAGTACAGGCTCCACAGATGCTGCAGAAGGGCAGCCTTGCAGTGTAGCCTGGCAGGGCAGAATGTGCCTGCTGTTAGAATGTACCTGTAGACTACCTCTATCATACATTGGGTACTGGTAAGTACTTTGGCTTTTTTCACTTGGTCAGAGTGGTAGGATTGTCCTTGGGCTCCGTGGAGGGAGCATCATTTGGGGACTGCAGGCAGATCTGTTGGTTTCTCCGTGTTTGTGAGTGTGCTGAGGGCTGTACCTTTGTGTATGCCCACCAGTTGTTGTGCTTTCTCCTGTCCTTAGCACCTCTCTCTGCATCTCTGCTTAGATGTTACACACAGAGTTCTGAGACTCACTTATTACCTGTAGTAATAAACTATTTCATCAGTTTCAGTTTACCATTGAGTTTTAATCAGCCTTTTTTCACATTTTTTTTCTACTCTTAAATGGCAAAGTGTGGGGTTTTTTTCATGACTTGACTGATAGTTCACACTGTAGAGTTTAGTTCCAGCCTTCTAGTTCATACATACAATATTGAGCAACTGAAACTGTTACTGTGATTTGGACTTGGAGCTGTACCAGAATTTAAGTAGCATCTCTTTACGTGGTCACCCAAGGTTATCATTGCATAGTTCCACTTATTAATAACTGCTAGTTGTTCTGACAGCTCTGTTTTATGAAACCAAGGTAATTTAGACATTGATCTCTTGTTAGGGTGAATGATTGTCTCTCTACTTCAGATGTAGGATGTTGACAGCCTGAAGACCTCTCTTTGAAAACGTTCCCACACATCCCTTTTCCCAGCAGTTCTTGGTCCATGCTGGCAGCAGAGCTGGCTTCATCAAGTTTCTTTTGTATTGACCTGTGCAGACTTACTGATTTCTTTCTTAATCTTGAGTCTTAAGTGCTAAACCAAACTCTCTTGCTCCCTCCTGCCTTGGATTCAGCTGCTGTGGGGGCTGTGAAGCACTGTAAGAAAAGAACACTGCATTTGTGAACTTAGCCTTGGAGGACACACAGCACAGGCTGTCCAAAAGCTACAGGTGGCTCTCTTACACTCTGTGGTTTTGCTGTGGCTGGTAGATAATCGATAATAAAACGTTTATCTGTGTGTGTCAGCTGCTGGAGCACACTAACAGCCTGATTCTGTGTCCTTCCTCCCTGCAGCCCACGTGTGTGTGGTGAAGGTGGATGGCACTCCTTACCTGTGCAAGGCTGATGAGGTCGGAGAGATCTGTGTGAATTCGGGAGCCACTGGCATGGCGTATTTTGGCCTCCTCGGAATCACCAAGAATGTATTTGAGGTTCGAATTCCCTTGTCATGTAAAGTGCAACTGTTACATTTCTGGTGTTCCTTCATGCAAACAGACTTACTCGTTTCTTAAATGTCCTTTTTGGGTGGTGTTTTTTGGTTTGGTTTGGGGTTTTGGTTTTGGTCTTGTTTTTTTAATAGGAAGCCTTGGCTAGATACACTTTGCTTCATTCCTAGAGTCATAACAAGAGATTCTGTCTCTGGTAACCAAAAGTACCAGGCATCATCTGCAGTCAGTCAGCTGCTTCTGTGTTCCACAACCCAGTGCCTGTGTGAGCATTTAAATCCATCTGAGCTCTGAAGTAACACAGAAGTCTGATGTGCAGACATTTTAGTCCTTCCACCTGTATTTTCCCTTCCAGTGGGACTCCAATTTCACGTTTTCTGGCAGTAAAGGAGTGGAAGTCCTTCTCAGTGCAGGGAGTGTCTGAACCCTTCTGTGTCCTTCCAGGCCATCCCAGTGACAGCAGCAGGCGTGCCTGTGTCGGACCAGCCCTTCACAAGAACAGGATTGCTTGGCTTTGTGGGTCCTGTAAGTGTCAACAAGCCCTTGGGGCCCTCTTTGTCCTGACTCCCAACTCTTCAGTGGTGCCCCTGCATCCAGCAGAGTTCCATGGTGGGGCACTGCCCTCTGACACCTCTCCAGGGTGGTGTTGGCTTGCTGAGTCAGGCATGTATTGCCAGGAGTGAGGAGGTTTTTGTGCTCTCTTTCTAACCCTGCCTTCTTTTCAGGACTATTTGGTGTTTGTGGTAGGGAAGCTGGATGGGCTGATGACAGTCAGTGGCCGCAGGCACAACGCAGATGACGTGGTGGCCACTGCCTTGGCAGTCGAACCCATGAAGTTCGTCTATCGGGGCAGGTGAGTGTATTACAAACTTCAGCACTGCTCCCTGGGCGTTGCTGTCCCTGTTTCCCCCCCAGGCAGTGAACAAGTAACACAGCATGCACAGGAGCAATGCATGGGAATCTCTACGTGTGTGTTTTGGAGGAAAGGTGGCACGAGGTCGTGATGTGCTGGGTAGGAATTTGACTGCCCCTACTAACTTGAGAGACAAATATTGACACCCTGCTTCATGCACAGTAGATTTTAAGTTGCTTTCACATCCTATAAAGACAGATCTTTAGGTGTGTGTTTAAAACTTGTTTCAAAGCTCCAGTGAAGCTCATACACCAGAGGTGAGACACCTCAGTCCCCCTGAGCCTTTTGGGGTGAGTAGCCCAGGAGGAACTGTGCAGCACGTCCTAAAGAACAGCCTGCTGCAGGACCCTCAAAGACAGCATGTGTTGTTTCACCAGCCTGATTGCTCTTCTGTGGTCAGTGGCTCAGTGTCCACTTGGAAATCAGTGACAAGGGGGGTCCCTGTGGGGACCAGTGCAGGCTGGGGAACGAACAGATGAAGAGCAGCCCTGCTGGGAAGGGCTTGGGGGTAATGCTGGATGAGAGGCTGGACATGCCCTGGCCATGTGCTCTGGCAGTCCAGAAACCAGCTGTGTCCTGTGCTGACCCCACAGTGTGGGCAGAAGGTGAGGGGGGTTCTGCCCCCTCAGGTGAGACCCCACCTGCAGAGCTGCCTCCAGCCCTGGGGGCCAGCACAGGAAGGACATGGAGCTGCTGGAGTGGGTCCAGAGGAGACACCAGAGGGGCTCCAGAGAGATCTTACTGCAGCTTTTGAAGACCTGAAAGGGCTTTATAAGAGAAATGGGGACAGTTTTTAGTGAGGCCTGTCGCGATAGGACAGGTGATGGTTTTAAACTGGAAGAGGTTAGATTCAGACTAGATGGGGAAGACATTGTGGACTGTGAGGGTGCAGAGGCCCTGGCACAGCTTGCCCAGAGAGGCTGTGACTGGCCCATGCCTGGAAACATTCAAAGCCAAGTTGGAGGAAGCTCTGAGCACCCTGGTCTAGTTGAAGATGTCCCTGCTTATTGCAGGGGGGTTGGAACTCGATGACCTTTGAAGGTTCCTTCCAACACAAACTATTCTATGAAAACTGAGTTTTCTTCATTTTTGTGTCACTTCTGCAATTGACCAAGCATAAAAATAATGGCACATACCTGCCTGAGGGATTATTAATATTTTATCCCAGAAGATGCAAGCCTAAAACTAACGTCATTCCTAAATGAGAGTTAAATATCTTTCAGTGCAGGCGTAGGATGGTCAGTAATTTGGCATCCTTTGAGGAGGGCTGTAGTGGCCACAAGTGTAGTGTGCATGATGGAGTTCCGTAGTAAGGTTTGCACGAGCCCTGCACGTCTGGAACGTGACTGCAAATGCACCCCCAGAAATCTGTGATTACAGCAGCAGAGCTGCCTGTGTTGTGTTTGCCTGTGAGCTCGTGGTGACCCGGCATGAGGAGTGTTCGTGTGTGTGAGACAGTGCCACGAGAGGTTGCAGCCATGCCCACGGGATGATAAGCCATGCTCTGCTCACCATCTGTTGCATCCTATCATTCTTCTGTCCTTTGTGTTTTTAGGATAGCAGTGTTTTCTGTGCCCGTGTTGCATGATGATCGGATAGTGCTTGTGGCAGAGCAGCGCCCTGACGCCTCAGAGGAGGATAGTTTTCAGTGGATGAGCAGGGTTCTACAGGTAGTCAGTCTGTCCTTTCTCTCTTTCCAGGGGAATAAGGCTGATGGATGAAATGAGAACATTAGAGCACTTTTTCTCTGTTTTTCATGAGCAAAAACTATCAGTGTAACCACAGAGGGCTGATTTTTTTCAGAATGTGTTTCAGGGCTGATAGTTAACAGAATTTTTGGTAAAAAGTAAGACTTTCTTTCAGAATGTTTTTCTAACTGCTAGGATTCTCAGAGTCCTAAGGGTGATGGGGTTTTTTGGTTTCATGCTACCTGTCTCTTCCACTTTCGTACTGGGAGTTACCTCTGAAAATGTTTATGGGTGTATTTAGTGCCAAGTATCAGAAAAGGCCCCGAAAGCATTTTATGCCACTAACAACCTTATTTTAGATCTCCATCTGTACACATTAAAAACTTTGCTCCCTTGATTACTTCATTTGTATTTCCTTGGGGCTGGAGGGCAGGAGGAAGGGGAATTGTGGTAGATTTGCACTTGTGGCTCTGAGAATTAATCAATCAGTTCTAAGGAAGTAAAATTCGAGAGAGCAGTTGTGGAAGACTCTGGTGAAGGGACAGCTGAAGGGAAGGATACAGAGAACACCTTAAGGGAGGTTTGTCCTTATGAGGAAGGCAGTTGGGTAATAATGATTTCTGTCTGATTTCAGCCTTTTAGTCTTTTTGAAGGGACAATCTGATAATAGAAAGGCTTTTTCGTGGAAGAAAATATTTTTCTCTTTTTAGAAGTGTCATGGCTAAAATAGACCCTTAAGTTTTAGGCAGCAAAGATGCTCCCCTCCCTATTTTTGTGGTTTTATGTTCTACTGCGCTTTTGTGATTGTGCCATACATGCTAAATTTGCTGTAATATAATTTTGGCTTTTGAAAATCTCTGCACTTTTTGCCCACTTTTAAGAGCCTTTCCTAATCCCTGATGTGCAGGTGGCATCCCCTTGGTAGAGAGAGGGCACAAGCAAAGTCCTGGGTCTGCTCCTGCCCCCATTGAAGTCATGGCACAGCTTCTATGAGTTCAGTGAGTGCAGAATTGGACCCTTTATTTCCAAATTGTGGTGCAAGTAAAAACTTTAATGTTATAAGTGACTTGAATTCAAGTTCTTGCTGTGGCTACATCCCAGTTGATAACGTGGACTGTGGGTTTTTCTTTAATTTCTCTCAAGGCAATCGATAGCATCCACCAAGTGGGTGTGTACTGCCTTGCCTTGGTGCCAGCCAACACTTTGCCAAAGGCTCCACTCGGAGGGATTCACATTTCAGAGACGAAGCAGCGCTTTCTGGAGGGTGCTCTGCATCCCTGTAACGTCCTCATGTGTCCCCACACGTGTGTTACCAACCTGCCCAAGCCTCGACAGAAACAGCCAGGTGAGGAGACCCAGAGCCCCTGCTGGTTCTGCCCCAGCTGTGCTGCAGGTGCCCCTGGCAGGGCCCTGCAGGCTGGGCTGGATCCCTGCCTGCTCCTGGGGTTACCCGTCCTCATCCTGCACCTGCCCTTCCCAAAATGCAGATGTTGGCCCTGCATCCATGATAGTGGGAAACCTTGTAGCTGGCAAGAGGATCGCACAAGCCTCGGGGAGAGATGTCAGCCAGCTGGAGGACAACGACCAGGCGAGAAAGGTGACACCGGTGTCCTGGCAAGGCTGAGGCTTTGAATGGGCTTGTTCCGAGGGAGAGGAGAGCAGGCATGGTACTGTGCTGAAAGGAAGCACGAAGCACTTTGGGTGAATCTCCTTTCTTTTTCCATTTCAGTTCCTGTATTTGGCAGATGTTCTTCAGTGGCGAGCTCAGACCACTCCAGATCATCCCCTCTTCCTTCTGCTGAATTCCAAGGTGAGATGCACTTTAAGTCATACTCGGAGATGGAGGTGAAAACAAAAGATTGTTTAGACTGCAAGAAAATTCCAACTGTAAGTCTTTTCCTAAAATGCTTCAGGTTATTTTAATGAAGCAGACCAAAATTAGGCAGAATAATTTTTCTGCTTCTAGAATTTTATGCTGTATCTTTTATTTCACATCTGGAATTTCAGTGTGCTTTCTGCCTCGGTTAAAACATTGCAGTACTTGCATTTCCTGCAACTGTTGTGGTATTTGTGGAAGCCACAGTTCTGTCTTCATCTCTGAGCACAAGGGTAACTCGAAGTCAGAACTGGAGGTTTCCCTAATTAGAAGATGTAGAGCCTAAGCAGAGAGCCCTTGGGACAGCTTTGGAGTCATATTTTCCATATTTTCACACCCTTCAGGGAACACTGATGCCCTGTCCTGGACTAAGCTCTGCCCCAAAAAGGATGGCACTTCAAAGGACAGGGACAGCCCAGTGGCAAACTGGATGTGCCTTGTGCTGTGCTGTCCTGCAGGCAGTGGGACAGAAAACACGAGTCCAGCAGGTTCAGCAGCAGTCCTTGGGAAGGGAAGATTTTGCCTTTGGGAGTCTCAGAATGGTTTAGGATGTGGTTCAAACTTCTGACTTTCCTTGTGAGACTGTGCTGTAGCAAAAGAAACTGTTTCAACATTGTTTTTGTTAAAAGTCACAGAATTGGTTTATTCTCTCAGAATAAAGAGGATTTGGGGGGAAGGAAGTTTCCTACCATGAAGAAGCACCTTCCTGGGTCACTTAGTTCAGGCAAGTTTTACCCTTGACAAGGAGACTCTGCAAAAGGCATCACAGAACTTGGGCACAAAGAAATTACCTGTTGGTGAACACTTGTCTTAAATAGCAGGGACTGATGACCTACAGTGCTGCATGTTTATTTGTTCACAGCCCTCCATGAGAAACCTGTTTGTTTTCCACCTTTTCACATCACTATGGAAGTCACTGAGCTGCTGCTGCTCCTGTTTCAGCAACTCTGTTTACTGTTCTGGTTCTGCATGATGTATAAAACCCTCTAGCACTGTAAAAGCTCGTGGCTTCTGAAACCCCCAGGCAGGGTCTTTAGCAGTGTTGGCTGGATCGTTCAAGTAAGGACAGGTGAAGCACTGCACCTGCAGCAGGGGCTTTGTGCAGAGCAGTTTGCAGGAAGGTTCTGACGTGCCCCCTGTCCTGTGCAGGGCACTGTGGCCAGCACTGCCTCGTGCATCCAGCTGCACAAGAGGGCAGAGCGAGTGGCCGTGGCGCTGGTGGAGAAGGGGCGGCTGAGCGTCGGGGACCACGTGGCCCTGGTGTATCCTCCAGGTAAGGCAGCACAGGCAGCAAAAGCCACAGGCAGCACGTGAAAGGAAAGCCTGTCCATGGAAATACATCCCTACAAACATTGTAGGATCAGAATAATTTTTGCAAAGCATTTTAACCCTGTAGAGCTGGGCGTGGCCAGTTCACAAGAGACCCTTTGTGACAAATCCTTACATGTTAATGAAGGAGATCACTGTGCATTTTGATTTTGAGGAAAGAGTTCGGCTTGTTGTCCTGATACACACGGCTTTAATGTCACAAATACCCTTTGCAGGAGTAGACCTGATAGCAACTTTCTACGGCTGCCTGTACGCTGGCTGCGTGCCCATCACTGTGCGCCCTCCTCACCCACAGAACCTCGCCACCACTCTGCCCACTGTCAAAATGATTGTAGAGGTGAGTGGGAGACATCCCTCTCCTCAGGCTTGGGGCAGTGGGGATGGTTCAGGCAGCCTCAGGAGTTGCTTTGCCACAGTCACTGTGAAATAAGCTAGGAAAAGAAAAAAAACCAATATGCTGTGACTGAGGCCATAAGAACAGTTTTTTCGTTTTATATGGTCTTGTATTGTCTTGATTGATTTTGCTTTGTTTGCAATTATTTTCTTCATCTAGTCATCTTCTTGGTTATCCCCTCTAGATGGGTATGGCATCACTTTGAGCTTGCATTCCCTGGTTTTATAAATGGTTTTGATGCTGTGCCTTTTGCAGGTCAGTAAGTCAGCGTGTATACTGACCACCCAAGCCATAATGAAACTGCTCAAGTCCAAGGAGGCTGCAGCAGCTGTAGATATTAAAACATGGCCCACTATTTTGGACACAGGTACAGTAGCCACAATGGAAATAGTTTGAAGAGCGATATATTTATGTTGTTACACCTTAACTGCCTAAGTGGGTGCTGGTGTTGTGCATTGCATTAAAATGGCTGTCCAGAAACTAGAGGAAGCACCTGTTGATAATGCTGTAATGATACATTTTTTTTGTCCTGTGCTCGTTTCCCAAAATAATAATATAGCACTTTTCTCTCTTTATTTCTTTCACATAGATGATATGCCTAAAAAGAAGCTGGCTAGTGTTTTCAGACCTGCATCTCCAGATATGCTGGCATACTTGGACTTCAGCGTGTCTACTACTGGCATACTGGCAGGAGTGAAGGTAGAGTGACAACAGACGTAGTTACACTTTGTTCCCTTCTGCTCAGGAGGGACTGTGTGATAGCTTTTTGCCAAGAGAGTCCCTGAGAAGGCCCTGTGTTCCCCCTGCAGATGTCCCACGCAGCCACCAGTGCCTTATGCCGCTCCATCAAGCTGCAGTGTGAGCTGTACCCGTCCCGCCAGATTGCCATCTGCCTGGACCCCTACTGTGGCCTGGGCTTTGCACTCTGGTGCCTGTGCAGGTATGTCACTGCAGCCTGGGGCCTCCTCACGTGTGCCAAGGGGTAAAAGTGCCAAAAACCCCAAATGAACCTGTTTGTCCATGGTTCAGAATAGTCCTTGAAATCAGTTCAGTATTTGGGTAACTTTGGGTTTGCAAGTGGAATGAATTAGATGCGAAATCCAAGATAGAAACCTACTTCACATTGATTAAATAAGTCCTTTTAAAGTCTTTTGAGATTGAACTGTCTGTTTTGACAAGACCCTTGAGGTGTGCACTGCAAGATTACTGTGCACTAAGAGATACTGCTAAAGGAAGCAGTTAAATGTTATCATGAAAGGATCCTGAATTGATTCAACCAGATAACTGCTCTAATGCAGCACATCTCACAAAGCTGCAAGGTTTTCCTTTCCTTTTCCTTTTATAACATGCCATATGCTTTAACTAATCCAAAGATTTAGTAGTGGCTTAGGTGTTTTGTTAAAAAAATGCAGAAATGAAAGTTTGTGAATGAAAGGTTGTTTTGTAAACAGTTAAATGTACTGTATTTACATCTGTGTCTTCTCTCTTACTTTCCCCAACTGGAAAAGGAGTGTACTGAAGGAAAACAAAACCTCAACTTTGGTAGCATCTGAGGGTTTGTGTCAGCAGTAAAGTGAGGCAGGGTGGAGGGAGAAGAACCCTCAGTGATGGAAGAATTAAAATGTAAACTTAAAGAAAAACAAAACTAAAAAATTAAAAGGTGGTGTGATTGTGATGCTGAGTTTCACCTCCTGTTCACTCATGTTAACCGGTATCCAGATTAAATATTCACAGAAACGCTGTTTTAAAACTGAGACAGCCAAGGCAAGGGCTAGAAATTTGTTCTAAAAGCTGGAACGGTGCAATACAGGTGATAAATACCCATTTCTCTTAAAGCAAAAGCTGCATTTTCTCATGAATGACTCAGAAAAATAAGCTCAATTACCAACTGTAATCTGGAACTGGAACTGGTCAGAGAAGCTGTGGCTGCCCCTGGATCCCTGGAAGTGTCCAAGGCCACGTTGGACAGGATTTGGAGTAACCTGGGGTAGTGGAAGGTGTCCCTGCCCATGGCAAGGGTGGGATGGGCTTTAAGGTCCCTTCCTACCCAGGTCACTCTGTGATGTCTCAAACGTTAACATTTTGTGTCAGCAGTTCTGTCTGTTGAGTGTTTCCTATAGTCAGCACAATTTACTGCCCAGAGCAAATACACCCACCTTAAAGTTTGGGACTGAACTCAGCCCCACAGTTCCCAGGTGACCAACAGATTCCTGTTCTCTTGAGGAAGATAAGCTGAAGTTCAGGTCGACACCAAGCTCTCAAGTTGTCCTTTTCCTGTGTCTGTTTGTCCTCTCCCCAGCGTGTATTCAGGGCACCAGTCCATCCTGGTCCCCCCTCTGGAGCTGGAGAGCAACGTGTCTCTGTGGCTGGCTGCTGTCAGTCAGTACAAAGTGCGTGTCACCTTCTGCTCCTACTCCGTGATGGAGATGTGCACCAAAGGCCTTGGCACACAGACTGATGCTCTGCGGGTGAGTGGGCTTCATTTCTCAGCACATCTTCCTAAAAATGCTTCCTTTTGGCCTGCAGAAGGTGAGATCGTGTTTCTGGGAGAGCCTTTCAGTGTGGCTTGATTTCTGGGGGATGTTGGCATTGCTGGAAGATTCAGCTCTCGTGTTTCTGATGGACTTAAAAAGAACTCCAAAGAAGTCTTGTATTTCTAGCTTTACTTATTTGTGCCCTCTCTGTGCTGCTGGGTGTTTCTGAGAGTTTGGGCAAAATACATTGCAAGCCAATCAACTTTTGTTGTATCTGAGACAAAAAAAACACCCCACCAACCAAAAAAAACCACCCTAAGGGGACAGAATACACACAGAAGAAAAAAGCCTAAAGCCTCACAGAGCACAAAAAACCTCTTCCCAAAACAACAAAAACAAAAAGCCCCCCAAACCCAGCAAGTCTCACTTGCTTTCAGGTCTCTTAATACCAAAAATGTAGAGTTCTAAAATGGATATAATTCTTCCCAACTTTGGGAGTGTTCCAGACCAAGTTGGGTGGGGCTTGGTCTGGTGAAAGGGGTCCCTGTCATGGCAGGGGGTTGGAACGGGATGAGCTTTAGGGTTCCTTCCCACCCAAGGCATTCCATGTGATTATAGCATTATTTGATTCCCCACAACAGCAATTGCCCCCTGACACATCCATTTATTTCTGAGGGAAGGCTCTTAGCTCAAAGTTAATTCCCTTGAAGGGGAAGGAGGGTTCTCACAGTGTACTGGGCTCACTCACAACAGTGTGTGCCCTGTGCTTGTTCTCAGCAGAGACCAGCAAACCCAGCCCTGCGTGCCCCTGGGCCTCACCAGAGGGAATCCTGGCCCAGGGGTTCCCCCTGACAGGAGCTGAGGGTGGCTGGAGCTCTGCTGGCAGCCGAGCTGGGCAGTGCTGGGGGCCGGCGGGTCTTTGGCGAGCCCAGCCCTGTGACACGGTGACATTTTGGGGTGTTTCAGCTCCAAATTCTGAGTGACTGTGCTGCAGCTGCATGGTGTCCATGTCTTGAGTGTTTAACTAGTTCCTGTCCTATCGCAGTGCTTTTAAAGCCTTTGTGTGGCACAAATTAGAATGATTTATTTCTGGAATTGTTGCCCTTGACCTTACCCATTGTTTTGGTGTCCCGGGCCGCCAGCTGAAGGGGGTGAACCTGTCCTGTGTGCGTACGTGCATGGTGGTGGCAGAGGAGAGACCCAGGATCACACTAACCCAGTCCTTCTCCAAGCTCTTCAAGGACCTGGGGCTGTCTGCCCGGGCAGTGAGCACCACCTTTGGCTGCAGGGTCAACGTTGCCATCTGCTTGCAGGTGAGACTGCACTGCTTGTTGCGTCCAGGGAGTCCCTGGGAGCTTGAGGCAATCATGTGCAGCCCTGGGCATTTCTGTTTCTGGTGGGCTAGAGCTCTGTTTCCTCCTTGCTTCATCACCAAGCTAAATGAGCTTTTTGATAAGATGTTTAATAAGATATGGATTATGATAATTTCACTTTTCCCTGCTAATTGACCAATTGATTTACTTTTCTAATACAGACAGTGTTAAGAAACTTGTTTCCTTCCCACTATGCAGGAGCAATGTCAAATTAAATAAACAGCTTCCTCTTCATAAATATTAAATGCTACAAGTGGTGCTGTTTCAGCTTTTGTGTTACTCAGATTCTGTCTGTTTGAAAAATAGCTCTATGCTATTAAATTGCAATTAAATGGAATTAAGTGGAAGACAGAGTTCCTCAAATAAGACCCAGGAAAACTGACAAGATTGGCAGGGATTTTTGACCTTTAAAGCTCTCAAGTGAGTATTATCAGCATGTAAATGGTTTTGTCTCACCTCATGTGAGAGCTGGACTTTTTTTTTTCAGTTAAAGGTATAAAATTGGAAGCTTTGAGGGGGAGGATATACCCATAAAGTACACAGACTAGATACCATGACATGCTGTGGGGCAGAACCACCCTTGACAGTTTAGGATGGAGCTGGTAACAATCTCTTATGTGTAACTTAACGTGGTTAAATCTCACTTTTCTTACTGAGGTGCTTCCTTTCTAGGCTGGAGATCAAAAAAAAAAAGTATTCCAAAACTTACCTGAAAACTCAGTACTAAGTATGGCCTAGGGAATGGAAAAGCACCTTGGGGTTTGGCTGATGTTTGAGTTCATAGATGGTGCTCGGGTTTCAGATGAGGCATTTTAGCTTTGTGTATCTCAGGTGACACATGAGTTAAGTGTGTGTAACTGTAAATTTAATTTCCAATTTTTAAAATAGGATTCTATGAAGATTGCTGCTGTACTTCTGCAAAACTTTATTTTTCCTTATTTTTAGTTCCTGGTGCCCACCAGGAGATGAAGAAAAGCCTTTTTTTGTCTCCAAATATATTATAGTGTTGTGGGTTTTCCTGCAAGAGAGATGTTTTGGGACCCAAGTTTCTTAAACATGTTGCCATCCACAGTTTAGGTTCTGTGGTTTCTTTCACAACGAAAGGAGAAAAGCTTTTTAACAAGGCCTAGCTAACTGGTTACAAAGAAATATGGCCAGAGCAGTTTAACCAATCAGGAGATGGAAAATAGGAGGATACGCAGGAACCCAAGGTGACTGTAAATTAAGGTTTTAAATCCTTTGAATAAAACACGTCAGCTGCCAAATATGAAAGAACAGGTTTCTGAGTTGCCTGTGTAAGTAAGACTTTTAAAAAACCTGGGAGGGGATAACAGGTTTTCTGCAGAATGTTGAATGGCAGCATGAAAAGTACTCCAAAAAACCCCCTTGAGGAGTTTTTTACTTCACTCCCAGTTTAACTGCTGGGCAGTTAAGCTTCCCCTTCATCTCCTGCCTTTGTCATCTCTGCTTTCCATTCCTGAGCTCCTTTTTAGTGTGGGGGGGTTTCTAGCCCCTCTCCCCTGTTCTTCCAAAGTGATACTTCATTTAGTTCATTGGATTTAAATGAATGTAGACAAATGGCCAAACTTTTGGTACAAATTAGCCTGCAAACAAATACACACTATTCCAGCCCTGATGGACTGGCTCTCTGAGGAGGTATTTCTGAAGCAGCCTTATAAAGGGAGGAGGGATTAATAGAAATCAATGTATGAACTGCCTTAGTCCTCTTGCTGTTCATTAACTGGAACTTGCATGTTTCCCAAAGAACCACCTAAAGGTGTCAAGCTCTTAAATAATCTGAAATGGCAATTTTCTTTCCACTCTAAAACAGTATGAGTTTTGTGTTCTGTCTTACTGTGTGTATCTTGTGTTTCCAGTGCCTCTTTGTCTGTATTTTCTTTTTTTTCCCCTTTCTCTCTGTTTCCCACACTTTGATGGCCTCTGTTACTTCTGTTTGTGGTCGTGCTGTCAGCCAAACAGGCTGGGCAAGCTGGCTGAACAGGTATAGTGCTGCATGTGTGCTTGTCATGTCCTGAAGTCCGTCTGGTTCTGCAGTGGCAGCCATTAGGCCTGCACTGGTTCATGCTTACGTCCTGGGCACTTGCTTTTTGGGAGCAGGTGCTTATGGGAATAGAATCTTAAAAGATTCATTTTAGATTTAAAAAATTGCCCAAGCTTAGACTTACCTGGGCTGCATATTTCACTTGTGCCTTCATTGAGGGATTCCATAAAAAGGAAAGTCACGGTGAAAGAGGGGCTGTTTTACTGTATTTCTTGTGGATTAGGGAAGTGCTTTATGAGTGTCAGTAAAAAAGGGAGCAAAGCTTGTGAATTTATGTGGCTGTGAGAATGAAAGCCGGATCTTGTGACTTGTGTTCAATTTGTTTCTTCCTCCTTATTCTTAGGGAACAGCAGGACCAGATCCAACAACAGTCTATGTAGATATGAGAGCACTTCGACACGACAGGTAGGGGCTGTGTTAAAGCATTAACTCTTTCATGGCAGGGGAGGACAAACCTCATCCTCACTGCACTGCTTGGTTGAAATATTCTTGCCAGCAGCCAATGCTCCCCTGCCCTATTCCATCCCTGGCCTCTCCTCTTCCATCTGCTCCCTAACTGTCCTTCAGGCAGTGAAAAAAGTACAATAGTCTTTTTGTTTTTTCCTTCAAACCAGCTCCATTCCCTCAGCCTTCCTGGGTTTCATTGTGTCACTTGAATTCCAGTTGGGCTGCTTGCTCTGCATTTCTTGTAATTCCCACCAATGCTGTGCCGTGGCTCAGTGTGATGAGTTAGAGGTCCAGGAGAACCTTTCTTAGAAGGTGAATTTAAAATGCTGCTGAAACTGCAGCCTTAGGGCTCTGTTGGAAAAAGTTACTGGTCTCTCCAGAGAGCAGAGTTGCAGGTTCTTAAAAGAAAGGTGGTCTGTGGAGTTGTTAATAGGGAAGTCTTGAAGACAGCTGGAAACTCAGAACTGTCTTGCTGTGTTGGGAATAACTGGGCATGCTTGGTCAGCCTGGTGAGTGCGGCTGAGGGGAGGGTAACAGTGGGTACAGTAGAACACGTGTTGTTTGACTTGTGGGTACGTTTTAAAGCCCTGTACAAAGGTGTCCTCCTCTTTTCTCAGGGTGCGTTTGGTAGAGAGAGGTTCTCCACACAGTCTGCCGCTTATGGAGTCTGGCAAGGTGAGACACTGAGGGTGATCCTTCCTCCTCCTCCACTCACAGAATCCTGCAAGGGTTTGGGTTGGAAAGGGCTTTAAAGATGATCTCATCCCACCCCCCTGCCATGGGCAGGGTCACCTTCCACTAGCCCAGTCCAACCTGGCCTTGGACGCTTCCAGGCGTGGGGCGTCTCTGGGCAACCTGTGCCAGGGCCTCACCACCCTCACAGGGAGGAATTTCTTCCTAACATCTGACCTACACCTACTCTTTGAGTTTGAAGTTAAGACCCTCATTGTGGCCTCGTGACCCTTACTGGGCTGTGAGCTGCTCCCCCTGGATGCCAGCCCAGAATACATGTGATGAGCTTTGCTAATCACAGTGATCCAGGAGGGGTTCTGGATAGAGCATGGTATGATCAGGCAGTAGACAGGGGCATGACATGAGGCAATAGGGTTCCTTGCTACCACAGGAATAATCAGAGGCCTTCATATGGAAGGCGTTTTCTAGGTGTGAATCCCACTCTGAAGCTGCCAAAGAGCTGCTGAGAGTTCACATGATTAAACAAGTTAAACATCTTGGTAGGAAGAGATGGTTGGTGCACGTGGTGCAGAGAGGAGTGGCAAGGGAAGCACAGGCTGTTGACCTCTGGCTCTGACTTACTAACTTTGGGTGAATTTTTCTTCTACATGCTTCTTATCCAAGATTCTTCCTGGAGTGAAGGTCATCATAGCACACACAGAAACCAAGGGACCTCTGGGGGACTCGCATTTAGGAGAGGTAAAGCTTTGGTGTTGTTGTGTTGTGTTTGTCAGCAGTGATTTGAGAGATCACCCCCTCCTGTTAGATAAATGCCTGCCCCTGGCACGTGAATGAGCCCCACACAGAGAGCTGGCACTGCCCACACACCTGTATTGTGTGGTAGAGCTTCCCCCTCCTGTGCCAGGCCACTGCATGCCAGTCCCAGGGGAGGCCAGGGGCCTGGGGTGTGTCTGCCTGGCAGCTGGGACATGGAGTCGTGTGCTCCCATAAGGGAATTTGCTCTTGGCTTAGCCTTTGCTTTGTTTACATCTGGACTGTTGTGTGAGAGGATGCCCAGGTAACAGTTTAACCGAGTGTTCCTTCCTGTAATCCAAACGCCTGCTTCATTACCATCCCCAAACTACATGTCTGTCAAACTCCCTCTTTACCCCTTTTCCCTGGCCACTTTCTGTGAGGCCGGAGTGCATGACTTGAACACAAGCAGCATTTTGGAGCAGTCCAAACTGAAGTGTCAGTGAAACAGCTCTCTGAAATCAATAAGCTTCGCTGCCTGACCCGGGCAGAACGAGCCCCGTGTGCCTACAGGGGAGCGAGTGAGTGAGCTTTGGCTTTGCTTGTGCCCCAGATCTGGGTGAGCAGCCCTCACAATGCCACTGGCTACTACACGGTGTACGGGGAGGAGGCGCTGCACGCCGATCACTTCAGCGCGCACCTCAGCTTCGGGGACACGCACACCGTGTGGGCCCGCACGGGCTACCTGGGCTTCCTGCGCAGGACGGAGCTCACCGACGCCAGCGGAGGTGAGGGCAGGGCCCCGTGCCCGCGGGGGAGCGGGGCAGGGCCTGCGGGGGCAGCCGGCAGCTGGGGGACACCCGGGCACAGCCGTGGTTCACAGCCTGCCAGAGCCCTAGGGGACAAACTTGGCCGTAACCTTTTCTGCTGCAGAAAAGAAATGGTTAGTCTTGGGGGTGGTTTTTTCAGTCAAAGCCAAGGTGTCTGAATTTGGGAGATGGAGCAGTTTGTCTTCCAGCTGCTTAGATTTTCTGCTGAGACAGAATAGGAAGGAGTTATAACTCTTGATTATAATCTCTGAACATCGTAAGGAACAGAGTTTTGAACGCTTCTAACTCACTAGCAAATGTATATTGCTAGTTCTCTGTGATGGGACTTCAGTGAGTGATGGGTAGTGTCAGTGTCCCGACTGCTGCCACTGGATAAGGACAGCAAGGTTTGTACCTTGTAGCTTCCTGAAAAAGCTAGAGATTTTTGTGTCAGTTGTCCTTTAGTTTGTCAGCATTTGAGGGGCTGTGTACAGGGAATGAACCTAGCAATATGCATGAAACACACTTTCCCAGTATGCTTTTCATGTCCAGTGACAAGACTGAGCAGAATTATAAACCAGTTAGCAAATTAAAAAACGGAGTTGAACTGAACAGAGTTCCAGGATGAATACAGAGAGCGTGTCCTTCAAGAAGGGTCTGGGAGAGCTTTGCTTATTTAACCTGGCAAAGCTGAGGCTGGGGAGAGGACAGAGCTGTTCTCACTGCCCATAAACTGGGGGAACTTAAGAAGCTGAGTGGAAATTTGCTGGCATGAAGATAAGTGGGTATGAGCTGGTGTTAAAAAGAAACTTAAATTTGGGAACTCAGAAAGTGTTCCTATCAGTCAGAGGAGAAAAATTCTCTGGTGAGAGCAGTGGGACAACAAGATGCTTTAATTGTGGATTTTGGTTGGGTTTTTATGAACTGAGATGACATTATGTGAGAGAAGGGACAGAACTGCATGACCCGGAAATTCTTTTCAGTCTGGTTTCAGTTGCTTGGAGTCAACAGGCAGAAGTGGTACACGAGCTCTTAATTCTCTCCAAGTGCTTGATGTGTATTGCAGACTCTTTTCCCTAGGAAGCAAGCACTGGGAACATTCTAGAGTGTCAGGAATGAGCACATAGGTGTGGCCATGTCCATGCTGTAGGTGTGATGATGTTTCAATGTGTGTGCTGCATTGCAGAGAGGCACGATGCCCTGTATGTGGTGGGCTCTTTGGATGAAACCCTGGAGCTCAGAGGAATGAGGTACCATCCCATTGACATAGAGACCTCTGTCATACGGGCCCATAAGAGCATTGCAGAATGGTAAGCACCTCAGCATGGCTTTTCTGTATCCTTGTATTTCCTCTAAAGCAGAACAACTTGTAACTTCCCTGGCTGTGCCAGAATGTAGCACGGGTGGGTGTGGATTGGTTGATTCCTTCTCCAGGAGTTCATGGGTGGTGCCTTCTAACATGCACTGTTCCCACTCGGTCCTAGTGCATGCTCGATGCCACTGGCTGTAGGGCTGCTCCAGTCTCAGAGCAGTCCTTGTAAGCTGGGGGAGGTCTTGTCTGTCTCTCAGTGATCTCTTGGTAAGTAGTAGGTGTTCCTTTGCTCCCCGTTAATGCCCGTCTCGTGCCGACAGCGCGGTGTTCACGTGGACGAACCTGCTGGTGGTGGTGGTGGAGCTGGAGGGCTCGGAGCAGGAGGCGCTGGATCTGGTGGCCCTGGTGACAAACGTGGTTCTGGAGGAGCATTATCTCATCGTGGGCGTTGTGGTCATCGTGGACCCCGGCGTCATTCCCATCAACTCCCGCGGGGAGAAGCAGCGGATGCACTTGAGAGACGGGTTTTTGGCCGACCAGCTGGATCCTATTTATGTTGCCTACAACATGTGACAGCAGCAAACCACATCAAGGCTGAAGCACCAAAATCCACGGGGCTTTCCTCATGATAACGCCAGAATCCACACTCTGTGTCTTTAAAAGCTGTTGGAGTCCTTAGGAAAACAGAGATGCTTCTCTTCACAGACCTTCATCTCCCAAGACTGCATTTGCTCTCATGAATCCATTGTAAGAGTCACAGCTGTCATAGGATGGAGAGCTTACTGGAATTCCTGAAGGAAGCTTGTCAGAACTATCATGGACCAATTTATTTTTTTTGGGGGGGTGGGGTGGGTGGGAGGGGCAGAGGGGAAATATTGATGAATGTCAGTACTTGATGCACTGCTTCAAAGGACATAACGTGGGGCAGGGAGAGGACACCAGCTGTGAGGAGGAGGACTGGAAGTAGCACCTGGAGCCGTGAGTGACCCTCCAGAGTTCCCCCTCCTGTGACTGTGTGCAGTGTGCCGGCAGTGTCGGGGCTGGGACTCAACCTTCAGGATTGCACGCACATTCTCTACTGAAAGGAATTTTGCACATACTTTGAGATTGGAAAAATGCAGCCTTTTTATTTTAAGTCACTGACTCACCCCTGTTTGGAGGAAAGCCATCCATTGCAGTCCCCGATCCAGTGAACAGCTGCCCTGCTGTTCAGCTCTTTTGTACCAAGCAAAGACAAATACTGCAGCTGTAACAAGGTTACTTACCGTGCCATGCTGGAGTCTGTAATGCTACAAGCTTTATAATAAAATACAGAATAAGACCCAGTTTTAAGTACTTGGTGCAGGAGCCGTAGGTGCTCTTGCTCTCCTAACTCCATGGCAAAGTCCCCTGTTGTCACAGTCTTAGCTGTTAATCCCTGCCCTGCCTAATGTCAAGGATTTGAAAATTCATTCCAAAGCCACTAGATTTGTACAGGTGTTTACAAAGCATGGGCTTACGATATGTTTTCCCTGAATATCCTGTGCTAAAACTTACAATAGTGACTTTTTTTTTTACCCCCCACCATGGCAAAGCTACTCAGTATTAGTTAGCTTGAGCTGCTGTGGCACAAACTGTCTTTATTTTCTTTAGAGTTGTATTTAGGCTCTTTTGTTCAGGCTAAAATATCCAGTTGGTTGAGTCCCCCTTGACTGATTAAGCTTTTGAAGTTCCTGCCTGATCTAATACTGCAGTGGACCTCATGCAGAAAGAGAGTGGGAGGTTATTCAAATACCTCCTGTGCTTGAAGGTAAGCACGAGACTAGCAAATAATTATTTTTATAGATTTGTTAAAGACTTTGAGAGCTGCGTAAAATTTTTCTAGTGATGCACAAGTTTGGCAGAAGGGCCAGCTTTTCCTGCAAGGCGAGTCTGCCTGGGTCAGTGCCTAAGAAAGACGGATGTCAGTCCCCTGATCTATCAGATTTACTCATGGTTAAATGAACTCTGAAAGCTGCAAGGAAGAGCTTTCCTGTAGAGTAGCTCCCTGCCCTGATGGTGTTTACCTGTGGTGTATTATACAGCTGCAGACTCCTGACTGTAATTATGTACAGAACTTGTGTAACTTATTCTTTTGAGTACAGCAGGCTCCATCAGCGGGCTGGGGGACAGCCCTCCTGGGCAAACAGCTGGCAGAGGGAGACAATCCCCAGCCCCCATCTCCATGTCGTAGTTTTTTTAGCAAATAAACCATTGTAAGACTTTTGTATTGAGAGATACTGATGACAGTGAGACGAGTTGCCTTGTAAAGTTAAATCTTGAAACAAAACACTGAAAAAAGCTCATTAAACATTTCAAAACAGCTCGTGGCAATCTGACTTGGTGAGTGTTGAAATGTAGGGCTGTCAGATCAAAGCCCCTGCCTGGGCACAGTTTGCACACGTGTTTGGGACACTTCAGTGCCTTAAAGAGCTCTTTTGGAAAACTTCAGGGTGGGGAATGGTGGGCTGGGCCTGTGTGATGTCACCACTGTGGCGGCAGCAGGGCCACACCTGTATGGCATCACCACTGTCATGCCAGTGGGATCATACCTGTGTGATGCCACCACTGTGGTGGCAGCAGGGCCACACCTGTATGGCATCCCCCGATGCCAAACCCGGGGCAGTGATAGGCGGGGTTAAAGCACTGCCTGGGAAGGAGAAGCAGGGGCAGAGGTGACAGCAGGATGGAGGGGACAGGGCCAGGCTGGCCCAGCTGCTGTGGCAGCAGCAAAGGCTGCAAAGAGCCCTAAAGCAGCTGCTCCACACCCCTGCAGTGTCTGGTTTGATCCTCACCCAAGCCATGCCTCAATACCCTGCAAAAGGCACACAGATAAAGCAGTTCTTTTATTAGAAGCTTCTAAGGTGCACACTAAAAGCACGTTACAGCTTTGGTAACTATGAGTAATTAACACACTTGGTATCTACAGCCAACCCGTGGTGCCCATTTCCCCTGGTGCCCACCCCTGGAACTGCCCACTGGAGCCTCTCCAAGGGCCCTCTGGGCCTTCTCTTTTGTCTCCAAGCTCTCTTCCAGGTGCTTCTTCAAAACGGTGTCCTTGGGAAGACTGACCCTTCTGCTGGGCCTACAGGCTGTCTCATTGCCTCAGTTGGAGTCCCTGCAGGGTGTCCTTTGTTGACTTAAGGAGGAGGGAAAAAGAAAACTTTATGTGGGTAAAGTAGAGTTCTTTGACTTGTAGGGTTTTGGGGTACAGAATATAAAGGAGTACAGAAGAGTATAAAAGTATAACAGAGTACAACACGTGTTGACAAGTAACAGCTAGAACAGACCGGTGCTAGGATGAACTCAGGGCCTCAGGAATACCATGAGAGCTCCTTTTCCAAGCACCACTGCTTCAAACATGCAGAGTAAATTGGACTGACTTTGGGATTGCATCTCTGACTTTTGTGGTCAGATATCTTTTCTGGCCTCATTCCAGGCCATATCATCAGCTCTGCCCTTTGGTCATCCCTTGTGCAGCACAGGGAAGCCTTCCATTCTGACCTTCTGAGGTTGGTACTGTTGTGCCTC
>JAWWMP010000002.1:1307072-1319517 GCA_035047865.1 Dendrocincla tyrannina
ATCCTTGTACCCCACTGTGTGATCCCTGTACCCCCACTGTGTGATCTCTGTATCCCCACTGTGCATCCCTGTACTCCCACTGTGCATCCCTGTACCCCACTGTGCATCCCTGTACCCCACTGTGCATCCCTATACCCCACTGTGCATCCCTGTACCCCCACTGTGTGATCCCTGTATCCCCACTGTGCATCCCTGTACCCACACTGTGCATCCCTGTACCCACACTGTTCATCCCTGTATCCATACTGTGTGATCCCTGTATCCCCACTGTGCATCCCTATATCCCCACTGTGCATCCCTGTACCCCACTGTGCATCCCTGTACCCCCACTGTGTGATCCCTGTATCCCACTGTGCATCCCTGTACCCCCACTGTGCATCCCTATATCCCCACTGTGCATCCCTGTACCCCCACTGTGCATCCCTATATCCCCACTGTGCATCCCTGTACCCCACTGTGCATCCCTGTACCCCACTGTGCACCCCTGTACCCCCACTGTGCATCCCTATATCACCACTGTGCATCGCTGTATCCCCACTGTGCATCCCTGTAACATCCCCTTGGGGTGATGCCTGTATCCCCACTGTGCATCCCTGTACCCCCACTGTTCCCCGCTGTTCCCCGCGGCCCGGGGGTGCTGCCGGCCCCGACGCCGCCGTGTCCCCGCAGGGCTGTCCGCCGTCGGGGCGGTCCCCACCGCTCCGCGCCCGCCACGGAGCTGCCGGCCTGGCGGCTGCGCTGCGAGGGCGGGCGGCAGCGCTGGCGGTACCTGCCCGATGGAGGTGGAGATGGGTTCGGAGATGGGGACGGAGACAGCGGCGGGCCGCGGGCACAGACGGCGCTGGAGCGGCACAGCCTGGGGCTGGACGCGGTGCGGGGGCCGGTGCGGGGCGGCGGGGCCGGCGCTGCCCGGGATGGCCCCGCTGCGGAGCCGCTGTGTCCCGGCTCGGCACGGGAGGCGGCTCGTCTAGGGATGCGGTTCTACGCGGCGCTGCAGGCTGAGGATGGGCACTGGGCCGGGGACTACGGCGGGCCGCTGTTCCTGCTGCCAGGTGAGCCCCGGGGCACCTGCCCCTCCCCGGGGGGGAGCGTGCGGGGTTCGGCTCTGCACGCTGCCGGCCTGTCTTGGCCCTCCAGGTCTCCTCATCACCTGCCACACAGCCAAAATCCAGCTGCCGGAGGGGTTCCGCAAGGAGATGGTGCGCTACCTGCGCTCCGTGCAGCTCCCGGACGGCGGCTGGGGCTTGTGAGTAGCAAAGAGGCTTCGCTGAGTGATGGCACCTCCACGGTCCAACACTTGGAGCCGCTGTCAGGTCTGCCCAGGCTCGGGGAGGGGGACTCGACACCTGTGGTAGCGCTGGGTGGTTGGCCCTGCTTGTGCAGCACTGCAGGTGCAGCGTTTGTCACAGAGATGGCCACAGGGGGTGTTGGCTCTGGCCACATCTCCTCTGGGTCACTGTATCCCAGAGCACTGTGTGTGACTGGATGGTGCAGAGCAGTGTTTCTTCCTGGATTAGTCGGGTCCCCCTTTTCCACAGTCACTCCAGCAAAGGCAGTCCTGTACAGTGGGTTATGTCTGGGTAATGCCAATAGCTGGCTAATGGCTGTGGTGTCTGTGTGTGTGTGCCTGACAGGCATGTGGAAGACAAATCAACAGTGTTTGGCACAGCACTCAATTATGTAGCCCTGAGGATCCTGGGGCTTGGGCCGGATGACCCTGATGTCGTGCGGGCCCGTGTCAACCTGCACAGCAAAGGTGAGCCATGGGGCTGAAACACCAGGGGGAGAGGTCTGGCTGGCCCTGGGGGCTGCATGGAACACGGGGGGGTGCATGGAACACAGGGGGCTGCATGGAACACGGGGGACTGCCAGGCAGTGGAAGAACTGGTGCTCTTTTTCGGTGTTGATAGCACCTGTACTTTCAACTAATGATGGGAAGCTGTGTTACATTTTTGTCCCATTGCCTGCTTGCCCTGTTTTGGGTCGTGTGTCCCAGCCCGAGTAGCGTGCTCCTAAACATGGGGAGAAGTGGGCCCTGTGATGGGGAAGAGAGAAGAAAGCTGGCATGGTAGCATTAACCCTGACAGCTGGTGTGTTCTCTGCAGGAGGTGCTGTGGGAATCCCTTCCTGGGGCAAGTTCTGGCTGGCTGTCCTGAACGTTTACAGCTGGGAGGGAATGAACACGCTTCTCCCAGAGATGTGGTATGTGCCCCCATCGCTGGGGAGGGAGGAGGTGTTGTCAGTCCTGCCACCAGCCTCGACCCAGAACTGCCCCAGGCACTGGTGTTTGCTGGGATAGCTCCAGCTATTGTCTGGAAACAGAGGTGGGAGCCAGCAGCAGGCCAGCCCATGGGTGGATGGCACTGAACACTGCGCCCAGGGGAGGTGCCAGAGCTCAGCCCTGCTAGCGTTACCCACGGGGTCTCTGATACATCTGTGTGCTCCCTGCCTGTCACCAGTATCCTCTGGCCAGCCAGTCCTGGGCCCTAGCAGGAGGGGACAGCCACATGTAAGGCTGCCAGCTCTAACCCTCACTTGTACCCTCTCTGGTTACTCAGAGGGCTGCTGGATGTCCGAGAGGGAAAGTGTATGACATTATCCCAGGGGGAAATCAGGCCCTGCCCAGGACCAAGGGCTGCTGGTGCTTTGTCATCAAATGCCAGGAACTGTCAGCCTGGGCCTCTGCCTTCTAAGTCCCGTATGACTGCACTGGCTTCTTCCCTCTCTCTTCTCTGAGCTCAAGGTCCTCCCTGCGCTGTGTCAGCTGGGCCAGGAGCAGTGTCTGCAGGCCCTGGTGTGGAGGGAGCATCGCTGTTGGGGTGGGGATCTGAGCAGAGCCAGGCTGTGTTTGTACACCCTGATGCAGGGGACAGGGGCAGGTGTGCCCTGCTCTGGGCATTCTGCACACCATGTGTCCATGCTGCCCTAGGCCTTCCCTGCTCTCACGGCAGCACCTTCTCTGTTGCAATCAGGCTGCTCCCCACGTGGTTCCCAGCCCACCCGTCCCGGCTGTGGTGTCACTGCCGCCAGGTTTACCTGCCCATGAGCTACTGCTATGCCAAGCGTTTGTCAGCAGAAGAGGACGAGCTCATCCGGAGCTTGCGGCAGGTAAGGCAGGAGCTGGTCCTGCTGGACAAGGCTGTGTGGCTCCATCCATGCCTGCTCGCTGTGCGTGGCCATTCTCCTGGTGGGCCAGCTTGTGGCTTGCCAAGGGGCAGCTCTCATGCCCGTGTGGTTGGGCAGCAGAGCGTGCCCCCAGTGCTTGCCCAGGGGCTGATGCCCTCGGTTGTGTCGTGCCAGGAGCTGTACGTGCAGGACTACGCCAGCATAGACTGGGCAGCGCAGAGGAACAACGTGGCTGCCTGTGATGTGTACACCCCACACAGCTGGCTGCTGGGCGCTGCCTATGGTGAGCACGGGGCAGCCCTGTCCCCTGCCACCCTCTGCTGCTGGCAATGAACCTGCCCTGCACCCTGGCGGCTCTTTGGGGTCCACTGCCAGCTGCTGCTGTGTGCCCTGGAGCTGGGATGGAGACATGGGTTATGTGATCCATGGGCTTCTCCCTCCCCGAGGGCAGCAGGGCCTTGTGCCTGAGGCAGAGCAGTTCTTGTGCTTTCCTCAGCTGGTCACAGTATGAGCCGGGCTGCAGACTGGCACAGCAAGGGAATCCTGCCTCGTGGGTTTGGGGTTTTCCCTCACTGCATGCCCCTTTCTTCTGTAGCCATCATGAACGTGTACGAAGCCCACCACAGCACTCACCTGCGGCAGCGAGCCATCGCAGAGCTGTACGACCACATCCAGGCTGATGATAGATTCACCAAGTGCATCAGCATTGGGCCAGTAGGACATTTCCTGTTAATCCTTTCAATGTCTTGCCCTCTGGTCTTTAGGGACCAGCTTGTGTCCCCCACCTCCAGAGCTCTGCATTTGTGGCATGTAGCTATAATCACCAGATCTTGCTCAAGGGCTGATGCTCGAGAGCTTAAGGCTAACAAGGCACAGAAGATGCAGAGGGCATGGGGACAGCTGTGGCCCTGGTGAGGGGAACCTCTCCTTGAGGTCCAGGGTAGTAATCTGAGGGGAAGCTCTGCAGTAATGTCGTGGCACCTGCCCCACTAACTCAGCTCTGCTGGGTGATGCCACAGATGGAGCCATTGGCATCAAGGCCGGGACAAACTGTCCTGTGGGTGGCTTTGTGCTGGGTGGGAGGGATGTACGTCTCTGGGGCTGGAAGAAGCTCTATCCAGGGTGGTGACAGTGCGCCTCTTGGGCAGATTTCCAAGACAATCAACATGCTGGTTCGCTGGTTCGTGGATGGGAAGGACTCCCCAGCTTTTCAGGAGCATGTTTCCAGGATCCCTGACTATCTCTGGTAAGGGCTGAGTGTCACCCACCTGGCACAGCGTAGGGCTCTCTGAGCCCTGAGGATTAAGCCCAGCAGGGCTCCTGCCCTGCTTCCTGGTGCCCCCAGTGTGCCTGTGCTGCAGCACTGTGCTCTCTCCTCCCCCAGGTTGGGCCTCGACGGCATGAAGATGCAGGTGAAGTGCTCTAGGAGTTCACCTGTGACTGAAGGGACCCTGGTGTGCTGGGGCAGCCCCTGGAGGAATGGGATAGTGTGTTCGTCCCGAGCCTGAGCTCCTGGCATGTCACCTCTGGTGCCTGGTGGCTTTCAGAAGTCTCACTGCCATTTCCACTGGCTGTGCCAGGAGGCAATATCCTGTCCTGCTAGTTTGCCTCCCTGTGGCTGTGAGCTGAGGGGGCAGCTCTGGGCCTCCATCCTTCCCTTCATCCCCAAGGGTCCTGAGAGCAGGGCAGGAGAAAGCCAGGTCTCTGATCCTGCGTGTGGCCTGAGCTTTGCTTCTCTCAGAGCTGTTGTGTCCTGCTGCCCCTTGGCACTGACCAGCTTTCCTGCCTTGGCTGTGCACAGAGCAGGCTGAAGCAGCTGTCATATTTCCTGTTCCCTTGCTGTCCCTTGACCTGCTGCATCTGTCCCCTCTGTGCCAGCACATCAGCTGTGATGCTGGGTGACATAACACTGAGACACAGGGTGGAAGGAGCTAGTGCCACAGACCCCTCAGGTGGGTCAGGCTGCTGGCTAGCACCTGCCTCTCACTATCCCCTTTCTCTCCTACAGGGCACAAATGGATCCCAGCTCTGGGATACTGCCTTTGCCATCCAAGCCTTCTTGGAGGTAATGCACCCCTCAGTGCTACCTGCTGTCTTGGGAAAGTGTTCTCCTCTCACATGTCCCCGAGTACCAGAGCTCCTGCTGTGCATGCCTTTGGAGCTCTGCTGTGCCAGGTCTGGCATCCTATGACTGAGCTAGGCCAGCACACGTCTGCTCAGAGCACGTGTGGTGGGCACAGCTTCTTGCTGGCAGCTGACTGTGCCCCTCTGTTCCCAGGCAGAAGCCCAGGAGATGCCTGAATTCACGTCCTGCCTCCAGAATGCCCATGAATTCCTCCAGTTCAGCCAGGTGAGCAGAGCCCTTCGGTGGTGGCTCACACGCTGGCTGGGCAGGCTTGGCTGCTGCTCACAACCCTGTGGGATGCATCTCTTTCCTTCTGAAGAGCTGAAGGGCTGGACTAGCAAAGTCCGAGGGGCAACCTCCTGTTTTCTGCTCACTGTTTTCAGGGAACAACCTTTGCAGCTTAGAGAGGACCTTGGCCAGGCCCAGCCGTATCTGGTTGGCTACCTGAGCTTAGAGAGGTTGGAAAACTTAAAGCTTAGGCTTCCTTGCCCTTCATCCTGTCTGGTACTGACACATTTGAGGAACCCTTCTGGAAAACCCAGACCCCTTGACTAGCTCAGCTGAGCTCAGCTTCTGCTTGCCAGGCACGTGGCTCAAGGTGAGGGTCACTGTCACCAGATGCAGTCACAGTCTTCTTCACGGTGCTGCCAACGGGAGCACTCAAAGCAGATGGGTCCCTGGGAGGAAATCTTCCAAAGGGGGGACTTTAGCAACACTTGGCTGAACCCAGGCCAAAAGGTGATTTCTCTTCAGCACTCTCTGCTCCAGGGCTGACCTCTTCCCTGTCTGCTTCCCTCAGTGAAAGGTGCTGTGCAGTCCCTCATGGTTCTGCACCTGCAATGGTTTCAGGCCATGGTCCTGCAGCCTGGCACCTCCTCACTTGTCCCTTGCCTCCTGCAGATCCCCGAGAACCCGCCTGACTACCAGAAATATTATCGCCACATGAACAAGGTACGATGGCTGGGACCGGTCCCTGAAGGACTCATGACCTGGGAAGGAATTTGGGCTGAGGGGATAGGAATGAGGGGCAGCACCTGCCCCCCTCCAAGGTCAGGGGAAGGTGCTGAGCCCCCCTGCTCCCTTTGCAGGGTGGCTTCCCCTTCAGCACGCGGGACTGCGGCTGGATCGTGGCAGACTGCACAGCAGAGGGGCTGAAGGCAGTGATGCTGCTGCAGGAGAAGTGCCCCTTCCTAACCAAACATGTGCCCCCTGAGCGCCTCTTTGATGCTGTGAATGTGGTAAGTGCTGTAAAAATGAAGGCCAAGGGACATGCAGGCAGGTAAACCTGCAAGAGAACTCCGGGCCCGAGGGGTTGATAGATCCGATATTAGATATGGTTAGGTGTGGCAGCACTGGTTGGATCTGGGGCCTGGTGTGGCAACAGTGATGTGAGAGAGAGCTGCCTGTGTGACATGATGTGATGGGATGGCCCAGACTGGGCCTGCCTCTCGCTGTGTTTGGGGCCTGGGCTGTCTGCCAGCCCCACAGACCTGTGGGTCTGACTTTGTCCTCACGCCTGGCTTGGGGCCAGACTGGGGTGGTACCGCCTGTGAGCCAGTCCCAGCCCTTCTCTGCTTGTCTGGGCAGTTGCTGAGCATGAGGAATTCAGATGGAGGCTTTGCCACCTATGAAACCAAGCGAGGAGGCCACTTACTGGAGCTGCTGAACCCTTCGGAGGTGTTTGGTAAGGGGAGCTGTTGGGGCTGGTTGTCCTGCCTGCTGGAAAGGGACAAAGTGGCCCGACCTCCCCATACCCAGTGGGTGTCTGATGTGGGATCAGTGTGCCCTGGGTCCGAGGGAGAGGCTGGCAGTGACTGGCTGCCCTGCAGGCAGAGGGGCTGTGGCACTGATATACCCCTCCCCTGCTGGCAGGTGACATCATGATCGACTACACGTACGTGGAGTGCACGTCGGCTGTCATGCAGGCACTGAGGCACTTCCAGGGGGAGTTCCCTGAGCACCGAGCCCAGGAGATCAGGTGAGGCACTGCCGTGGTGAGGCACTGCCCCGGGCAGGGGAGGGCACAGGCTGCACTGTTTGAAACTGCCTGCCATGGCCTCTTGGCACAGCTCCTGCCCTGGCACGGGGCAGCTCCTGCAGTGGCCAGCTCAGATACTGGTGATTTCCCCAAGTCAGAGCCCCCTGCAAGAGGCTGGGGCCCAGCTTCTCCCGAGGAGCAAGGCACAGACTGTTTGGGATCAGGCTGGGGGAAACTGGTGGAGATCTACCTGCCTCTTGATATAACAATTGTCTTGGCTCTTGCAAGCAGCTGCAGGCCTGTGGCATGAGGCAGAGAAGCCCAGCTGGAGCACACATACCCACATGTACACCTACATATACCCTGAGCAACGCAGCTGCCTGTCTGCATGCTCTTGCCTCATGTGCCCTCCAATAATGGCACCCATCAAAGCCTCAAAGGGGCTGATGGAGCTCCCAGTGAAGCAGACACTGAGTTTGAGCTGCTTCTGAAGCGGGTGGCTTCTTTCCTGTCCAGGGAGACTCTGCAGAAGGGCCTGGAGTTCTGCCGCAAGAAGCAGCGAGCGGATGGCTCCTGGGAAGGGTAAGCTGTGTTCCCAGTGCCCAGTTTTCTTCTGGCTGCCCAGAGAGCCAGAGGGGGACCATGATGGCAAGCATTCCTGGCTGGCAGGATCTGTGCAAGGGGAAGGAGGGACTGATCCTCCTCTAGCTGCTGTGCTTTGCTCTCAGTTACTCTCCCTCCAGCGCAGGTGGAGCGGGTACCTTGTGCATTGCACAAGACCCCAGGAAGCATTGGGGGCCAGGGTGGTCCCAGTTCTACTGACACCTGAGTTAGCTGGGAGCGGGTGCTGGTGGGGACATGGTTGTGCCATAGGGGAGGGAAGGCTGCAGCTCTGTGCCTGGCTCTGCTGTTCTGTGAGCTCAGCCATGCCACAGCCTGCCTGTACCTCACCCCCCTGACAGTGCTGCTGTCCCCTTCCTCCTAGGAGCTGGGGGGTTTGTTTCACCTATGGCACCTGGTTCGGTCTGGAGGCGTTTGCCTGCATGCAGCACACCTACCGTGATGGGTGAGAAGGGGCTGTCTGGGTGCCCTGCCTGTACCTGCCTCCTGGGCCAGGCGGGACTCCGTGGTGGGGCTGGGGGGGATGGCCTTGCTGCACATGGACTCTCCTGCCTCAGGGACTGCTCCTCCCAGGAGTGATATGGCCAGGGCGCTCACTGCCTGACCCTCCAGCTCTTGGGCCAGTCCCAGCTGTGGGCACAGCTCCCTGTCCCCAGCCCTGTCTTGACTCTGTGCCCCATCCCTGCAGGGCTGCGTGCCGAGAGGTGGCCCAGGCCTGCCAGTTCCTCCTGTCCAAGCAGATGGCAGATGGCGGGTGGGGAGAGGACTTCGAGTCCTGCGAGCAGCGCGTGTACGTGCAGAGTGCCGAGTCGCAGATCCACAACACCTGCTGGGCCCTGCTGGGGCTCATGGCTGTCAGGTAGGAGCAGCCCCACCTTGCTCCCCCCGGTGCTCAGGGACATGGGTTGTGTGGCCTTGGGCCTGGCTGGGGTGGGCCAAGGCAAAGCAAAGGTTTGGATCACAACTGCAGGTCTCCAGCCTGGGAAAATGTTGCCATGTTCATAATGTCTGGCACCATTCCCAAAGCATGCCTGGAACGAGGTTGGGACAGCCTGGAGGCGGTTGAGTTCCCCGAGGACATGGATGGGGTATTGCAGATCGTTTGGATAAGGGGGCTCACATTTCCCTTCTGCCTTGCAGGTACCCTGACATCAGTGTACTGGAAAGGGGCATTAAAGTGTTGATCGATAAGCAGCTGCCCAACGGGGACTGGCCTCAGGTACTTCTTTAGTCCTGCCAAGGGGTTCCTGGACACCCTGCAGTCCCATGTCACTCACACCATTGCACTCTCTGCTTCTCTCCCAGGAGAACATTGCCGGGGTGTTCAACAAGTCGTGTGCCATCAGTTACACGGCGTACCGCAACGTCTTCCCCATCTGGGCACTGGGGCGCTTCTGCCGCCTGCACCCCGACAGCCCCCTGGCTGGGCAGCTGCACTCCAGGCCCTGGGCAGGGGCAGGGCAGGCTGGGCAGGGAGCCGTGTCTGCCTGAGCCTGGCCACGGCGGGTGCCAGGGCCTTGGACTGGTCTGGGGGAGCGGTGGCTGCGTGGGGCCAGGGCAGTGTGGGCTGCGTGGGATGTGTCAGTGCTGACCGCAGCACGTGGACTGCTGCCTCTGCCAGGCAGGGCTGCTGCCCTAGGGCTGCACAGCCTCTGCTTGCTGGGGAACCTCTTCTAGACATTCCCTTTTTAAGGTTTTCACCAGGTATGTTCTCCATCCTGAGATGGGGAGTGAAGTGCCTTTTCAGACCGTTTGGGAAATCTGAGTAAGCTGCCAAGCTGTGCTGTGTTCCACATCTGGACAGACTCTCATCCTGGGGAGAGTGAAGCTGCCTTTATCCTCCCAGGTTGGCTGGCTGGCTGGCTGTACCCAGAGTGTGGGACTGGGGGCTTCCCCCTGTGCCCAGCATCGTGGTGGGGGGCACTGCACAATCCCAGCTGTGCTGGCCTCTCTACTGTGGGTGCCAGGGACAGCCTTTGAAGTGGTGTCTGCTCTGGAGCCCGTGCTGGCAGGGGAAGGGCATCTGTCCTCCCCAAGATGTGTGGAGAAAAGGAGTCCTTTTCTCCGTTTTCTTACTGTTCTGTCCCCCAGCTGGTGGCACCTGGCTTCCCAGCACCTCAGAGGTGAAGTCACCACGGTCATTCCCACTTTGGAGAAGGGCTGGCTGAAGCAGAAAGCCCTGGGATGGTTGGCCCTGGGGCTCCAGCCTTTCCCCAGCACAGCAGGTGCCTCTGCTCAGGCCGTGGTGCTGTTGGGCATTCACAGTTCATTGTCAGAGCTGGAAGCCTGACAGGTTAATAAATTGCTAATGGTGAGGCAAGAGAAAGTTATCTGTGTGTTGTTCTCCTTACTGTCTGCCCAGCGCGGGTTCCAAACTGAGGGGAGCTGGCACAGCAGCCTCATGTCACCTGGCTTGGGTTGCCTGTCCCCAGAGGTGTGAACATCATCTCCACCAACAAGCAAACCATGGGAGTCTCTACCTGCTTTTGGCTCCAGAAAAATATGATCAAGGAAGCAACTGACTAAAGGGGAATGATCACTTCCTTCACTCTGCTGCTCACACTCATCAGATAAGCAGGACAGAAAAGCTTATTTAAATAAATTCAGCTCAGGCTGTGTTGACATCCCTGCTTGGCTTTTCCAAATTCTGGACACTTTTACACCTGTCTGTGAGATTACTGAGATTACTCTGCATTTACATTTCTTCTTGACGAAACAATTATTCAAGTGTCACGCTGTGATGTGTCTTGAGAGGACATGGCTGTTTGGGTTTCACCTAGCTCTTGGCTTTAACCAAGCCAGGGTTGCCTTGCAACCTGCCTGGCACCCTGGCATCGGAGCAATAGAGCTGCTGAACAACCTGTGGGAATGCTGGCGAAGCAGCTGTGCCTTTTCCTCCCACCACCAGCAGGTTCCCCACGAGGAAGGAGACAGGACGAGGGGGCACCTGCAGGACAGAGCCCTCCCGAGCCAAAATTGGGGTGTGAGTGCAAAGGCTTCCAGGAGCAAGTGTGGGGGACAGCGTCTCATCCCCCCGGGCAGGGATGTGACACCCCCAGGGCTGGGTTGTGCCCTGCTCTCCTGGCCAGGCACAGGGCGTTATTGATGCTGGCAAAGCAAAGGAACCAGTGTGAGGCCTGGTGGGGCAGAAAGGGCACCTGTGTCCTTCACCTTGCATCAGCCAGCGGGGTGGGATCATGCTGGGGAATGGGGGAGAGAATCCAGGCTCCACACCCCGTGGTCCCCACTACAAGTGCTGTGGCTCCTGCTGCCACGTGCCCAGCACTTTGCTGCTGCAGACAAGCTGCTGCCTGTGCACTGGCAGCACTGCATCCCCCCCAGGAGCACACCCACACCTTTTCTCCCCATCTCAGGCAGTTGCAGGCCCCTTACAAGTGTCCTGGAATCTTAACATGCAAGATTCTGGCCCATGAGTAGCACCGGGTACAGGTGACATCAGGGGGCTGCAGGGGTAGGACGGGGGCAGGTGGGTGCTGGCAGTGCCATACCATGCCAGGCAAGGTCATGAGGCTGTGTGGCCAGGGGGCCAACACTGCTGAGCCCCCTCCACAGCCCTGCCCATCCGCAGGAGGGGTGGGGACCCCTCCCTGAGGGCTGTAAGACTGGGGGTGCCATGGGGTACAAGCCTGTAGGTGCTGGGGCGCTGCCTCGAGCAGGGGTGGGTCTTTTGTCCCCTGTCACCCACCTGAGGCTCCTGCCCTCTACAGGGGATGTTGGGGAGGGAGATGTGTGGAAGGGGAGAGGCCTGAGCTGAAATTGGATGCAGTTTGAAGGCAGCCTCTGTGGTTTGGCACAGCTTGGGCTCTGGAGGGCAGAAAGAATGTCTATGGCTTTCCTTTTTCTGTCAGTGGTACAGGTTGTCATGCAGGGAAGGAGAGGGGAGAGCTGTACTTTCTTGGTCACTTGTTTTTGGTATTGCAGGTAGGATTAGTGTTCTTCTCAATATCCTTCTTTTTTTGGAGCACTTTTGTACCACTGAGTGAACTTGCATCCCTTGAGAGCTTTTACACCTTCCTAGATTCTTATATTATTAGTTATTTACAGAAAAGCATTTGAAAAGCAAAGAAGGACAAATGTTTACTATTTCTGCCTCTGTTTGTTTATTTTTTTTTGCAATTGACTCTCAGTGGATCTTGTTAATGCCAATTTGTTGCTGGTTTGGCATGAGAAGCAAACTTGCATGTATTTTACATTCTGAGGTCATGACAAGTACCCTGGGAAGTTTGCAACTTGGTTTTAAACTCCTTGCGTTGACCCAGGGAAAACAATGTGCGTTCCTGGTTCCCTGAATTTAGGATTATTAAATCCCAGATTCTTGGCCGGGGAGGCCCCAGGGCACGTGGCAGTGTGTCACAGAGCCCTCTGTGACACCATGGGCATCACCGACGGGCTGGAACGGGCCAGGGTGACCAAGGGCCCTTTGTGACACGTGGTGACATAGGTGCTGGTGTTGACGTGGCCACACCACAGTGCTCGGAGCACGCGACGGGACAGGAGGGCACAGAGCGGTGCTGTGCGGAGCCCCCGCGCAGCCAACTCGTGTCTTGCTGACCCGGAGCTTTTCGGAGGATTTT